>CABFOV010002646.1:53358-73568 GCA_902141375.1 Timema poppense
GTCGCCGTCTATTCTTGGTTCATTAACGACCGGTGAGCAAATTCCAGATCCATCGACGATTGGATCAGTGAATTACCGGCAGTCTAAAGGTTAATGAGTCTGTAAGGAGCACAGATGTTTAAATTTAACATTTCTTTTACGACCTTCATGGCTCGGGGGAATTTGGGCAGCGTGAAGAGAGATAGGGGGGTGAGGGATCATTCAAGTACTTATGAGCAGCAGTCAGTGAAAGGGATGGGTTGGCCACTGACACTTGCTAGAGAGGGATCTCAACTAGCACCGCGCGTCCCCATTTATGCGGTTGACGGGTTTTCACTTGCTCTATCCAATTTAACTTTTCTTTTGGCCATAGTTTTCTTCATGTTTTTCTTATGTTTCTTCTCAACTCTCACTTTCGCCCTTTCTTCTTTCATTCGTAGTTCTTCCTCTCAATACCTACGTTTCTCCCGAAGTGCATTTTTGTATGGTAACCCCGATAGTATTTCGGACTTCTGCCCCTGTCTCTTTCTATAATTTTCGTTTTTGTATTTTGGCAGAGAGTGAAAATCAGTACTATGTACATTTTCATTTGAAAAACTATGTTATTTTAAAACTGCATCCTCTTCTTATTTGATCTCATCTTCATTTTTAGATTTATCATTGATGACATGGTGATGGCCAGTTATTTCAATGAAGAAAGCGCCCAAGAGTACGCACCTTTAAATTCGGTGCGTACTCTTTCACGCTCTATGAAGGGTTTAACAAAAACCATCATAGATGGCAGTCCCTGTATCACTTTAAAACCGACCCTAAATGCTTGTTTACTAAATGAACCTCAATTTTCAATAATATAATCGTAATACACTTCAATTATAATTTGAACAAAATTAGAAGTCCCAAAATTACAGTAAAGGTATCATAAGATAGTTTTTACGTGCAAATCCCGGCTAAATATTTATACACACTGACTAAAGCGTTTATAGAACTTGGGAACTTATTTGTTATACCACTGTACAGCCAAAAGAGCCTCAGTATTATCAACCAATGAAGTAAATTATTGCGTATTCTTTGACACCCACCTCATCTTTAATATATTTTAGAAAAATCCTTCTTCTAACAAATCAAGAGTGACTACATCTTCACGTGTTGACATATTCTAAAGATCTGTGCTTGGATTTAACTGATCCAAATATAAACATTGAAAGAATATTCTGAAGATCTTGGACACAGCTGGTTTCCTCTGACTAAACAATCAACCATGCCCTTAAACCTTGGTACCTTGGACCCTGAGACTATGCTTCCTTAGATTATCCTCATTGTAGTCAAGGAAAACCAAACTAGAAGGACGTGGGCAGATCTATTTATATTTTATGTTAAACACAATACATTATTATTTCTGAAAAGACTTTCGCAGACGTTTATCTAACCAGATAGCTCTCCTTTGTTTCTTAACCTGTAGTCATGGCCATCCTCTTCCTACTTTACATTACAGTCTACGTTCAGTAAACATTCTCTTAAATTCATTGTGCTTCACTATAACATAATAAACAATCTCTTAATAATTTTATATATTTCCAAATCATTAAATTTTAATTTAATCTTGGAAAAACCTCGTGATTACTAGCTTTGTCAGTCCATATCAATTGTTATAATCATCTCCAGTATCATGTTTTAGACGTACCGCCATAATAAATTAAATTTCAAATATATAATTATTACTATAATAACATCTTAAATTAAATATGGATTATGTTTATTTACAAAATAGGAATTAGCTTTATATGTGTTGCTTTATGACTTAAATTTGTAATTCAAAGACTTTGTTAATGATAAATGATTTTAAGTCAGTGATAATCTTTTGTCATAATAATCTATATCCGATTCACAGATTGTTTCATACATTAATTTAAAAGTACTAAACAGAAATCAACTCCAATTTTAATATGCCCTTATATTAATTACTAATTATATTATTTAACTAACAATTTGACTGCTATAAATTTATTTGTGGTTGTGCAAGTGCAGTTGAGTAATATATATAATAAATATCATCATTATAATCAGTAGTAATAATAATAATAGTAGTAGTAGTAGTAGTAGTAGTTGTTGTAGTAGTAGTAGTAGTAGTATTAGGTGTTTCCTTTTACGACAGGTCATTCCTTTTGTCAGTGATTCTAGAAAGCCAATGCACCGTGTCTCTGTCTCCTTCTTCAGCTCTCAGAATTTTCTTCTTTCCTTTAAGTCATCTGGTACTTGAATCATCCTTCTTGCTAAGCTCCTCTTTCCCTTGACCTTTCCTCCTATGAGGTTGTGCAGAAGAAATTTCCCCTATAGGTGTGTTCTATCCAATTTGCTTTGTACCAAAGAATCACATCAAAAATAGTTCTATTCTCACCCACTCTTCCTTAGGACTTCTTCATTTGCCAACCTTATTTTCTCAAGTCTTCTCTACCACCACATTCCAAATCTTTCCAAGTATTTCTATTTCATCTTCCTAAGAGTCCATGTTTCTACTCTATTCTGAGCAAAAGGGGTAGGGGTTTTACGAAAAAGGGTTGGTGTTTAAACAAAGGGAGGACAAACTCACGCAATAAGGGTGAGTTTTTAAGCCAAAGGGCAACAAAACTGATCAAAAAGAGTTTATGTTAGAACAAAAGCGGTGCTTGTTTGACCAAAAGAGGAAAATAATTGCGCAATATGGGTGCATGTCTGACCAAAAAGGGGGAAGAATTGAGGGATGTATGGTATCCTCTCACGATCTGTCAGCCTCCCGTCCCCCATCAGAGCCCTACTGACGCAAGCCTCATCACGGGTTGTTCACACCTGCCAAAGGTGACCAATATTGTTGTAGAATACTCATGCTGGATACTTCCCTGAATCTGCTTGCTAGAGGTTCCCAAATGGGGACTCAGCTCTGGCGATGGTTTGGTGGCATGACAAATCGAAACAGGAATAGTCCGCGGGTAATGTCACAGACCTGATGATGTCATAATCTATTACTCAGTATTGGTATCGGTTTGGCGGCCAGACCTGTCGATACAGAAATAGATCAAGGATGATGACATCAAAATCTATTTTGAGACGCCTATTTGCCGATAGTTTGGCACGTCAAGATAGGAATAGACGACGTGAAAAATCCATCGGTGTTGGTGGTGGGGGTGAACATTTAAGGGTGTCACTTGGATGGCTATATTTCTAAGCGTTTGTAGAGATGATCCCAATGGACAGGTTACAGTAGTCAGTAAATATCGTGAACGCCGTCCCGATATTAAAGTTGTATGATATAGTCGCCAATCAAAAGTACTGCGTAGCTAGATTAAATACTGTTATTGCCCAGTTTGATAGACGCCTAATTTCTTTTATAAATTTTGAGCTTAGTCTGTTTCTACCCTGTCGTTTTGGGACTCTAAAGGTAGGTGTCCATTTGTTGCGTATCAGTGTATCGTATCAACGTTGCCTATCAGTGAAGACGGGAAATAGTTGCAAATTGGCGTGTAAAATGTGATACAACAAAGATAGCAACGGACCCGAATGGTCATTTGTTGGATTTTCACCTTCATATCAAAGGAATGATACGGCACTAGGCTGAAACATATGTGGACGGGCTACCAATTTACCATGTTGCACGCTCATTCCTTTTGAGGACGCCCAGTGGAAACCTTGTGTAGAGATTTGGTTTTTGTTCATACGTTTTTTCGTTTATTGTTGTTATTACTTTAGTTTTGGCCCAATTGAGTGGAGTAATGAGGAGACTATATACATTTTACTTTGTTTATAAATTTTGAACTCAATTGAAGATAACAAAAACTCAATGTCAGTTTGGTTCATCTTAGTGAAATTTTTGTACAATCCACCGAAAGACTTGAAATTTAAGTCAGCCAATAAACTTTTTCCACTGTACACCTCTATGATTGAATACAATTTTGACACACAAAAACTCGGCGATTTTCATTTCTTATTTTTCAAAATCGAATTATGAATAAAAAATTAAAAGGCTGTCGCTATTTGCAGAGATGCACGCATTGCTGCAGAATATCTAGAACTGAACATTCAAGTTCAATAAATACTTTAGTCCCATGGCCTCTATTTGAATATGGATACGCAATAATGATACGAAATTAAATCAAACAGTGTTGCCCCGTATCGTATCACTAGATGATACGCAACGATACGCACTAGTAGATACTCACCTTAACAGATAAAGATGTGTGTGATCTTAACAACAACAAATTGTTATTTCCATATGCTGGATTAATATTCGATACACCTAATATTGTGAACTTTGAACGTGTTTAGCATCAGCAACAACAGCAACGAACAGCATCGGAAAAGTGCAACAATCACTGGTAAAATCTACTTCATTAGACAGTTATCAAGAGTAGTGTGAGCTATTCACCGACCAAAAGTACTTCGTAAGAGAGTTCGCAGAAGTAGACAACAAAATTGTGTAAACTAGTAACCGATCAAAAGTACTCTGGACAAATTGACACAGCATTGGGCAACATAGATTAGCTAATCCATGGACAGGTTAAAGGCATCGCGAGACAGCAAATAGTGTATTTAACATTCAAATTTACCTTGTAAGACACAGCAAGCCAGGCAATACGCTGGGGTTGAGTCCGCATTGGGGCCATCTTATAAGCACATAAAGTATTTTACAACAATATTTGTCCCTTTTGCCAGGTGCGGACGACCAGTGGTGAGGCTTGAGTTTGACGGGAGATGGAAAACTGACAGAGCACGAGAGGAGACTATACACCCCTCAACGCTGTTACCCTTTTGGTCATACATGCATCCCTATTGTACAATTCCCTTCCTCTTTTGGTCAAATACCCACCCGTTTTGGTCAAATATGCCACCCTTTTGGTCAACCACGCACCTCTTTTTGTCAAACATTAATCCTTTTGCTCAGTTTTATTGCCCTTTTTATCGAACACGTACTCTTATTGCATAATTCTGTTCCCCTTTTGGTCAAATACGCATACCTTTTGGTCAAACACGTACCGGTTTTGCTAAGTTTTGCTCCCCATTTAGTCAAACACTCACCCCTATTGCTTAATTTTGTTCCCCTTATAGGTGATACGTACCCCTAGTTCTCTTGGCCTCGTCCTATCTCGAGATGTTGGGCTACCAATCTGCTGTCAGATATGAGTCAGCACTCGTAGCCTATTCCTGCCATTATTTGTTGTGGCCTATTCCTGTATTGGTATGTCGAGCAGACACTCTGACACCAGGTGTGAGTCCAGAAATACATTCCTACGTTATCAGGATTTCATCAGGGGGCTGACTGAGTATCCACGTAAACCACATTCTATGATAAGCCTCCGTCGAGAGAACACGCTCATACCCCAAACCGATGAAAGCACCCTCTCCAACGGCAGAGCAGTTCTGACACACTCCGATCTCCCAAACACGACAACTGTGGATTCGAAACAAAAAAAAAATCACCTACGTCCTTTCATGTATTTGAACCAATGGGGCACACTCTCCCATAAAACCCACACTGGCATTCTCCCAGGGATTTTAACTAATGGGGCAGTAATAAAAACACATCAACGTCTTCCCAGATACTCGAACTAATGGGGAACACGCCCCATAAAAAATTAAAAGCTCTAACTACTGACACTATTTTTTTTATAAGAAAGGTGTGTACCCAACACCCTTAAAAAGGGTGCTAGGCAGTATAACTCTGAGTTNAAAACATCAACGTCTTCCCAAATACTCGAACTAATGGGGAACACGCCCCATAAAAAATTAAAAGCTATAACTAATTAAATGATTTTTTTATAGAAAGGTGAGTAACCAACACCCTTAAAAAGGGTGCTAGGCAGTATAACTCTGAGTTAATTACCTCTACCAAAACACCGACATGAGTGTTTTATGGAAGGGTACTTGATTGCGTAAACTACACCTCTTTAAACAGATTAAAAGTGAAGTGGGTGCTGATCTCATAGGCGAACCGTGTTACTTAAATGTTTAGTTTAACATAAAATATCTTAAAATGTTAAAATAGTATTTATTTAAATAAAGTAGCTATCATGTGATTTAGTTTTATATAGTATGTTTCAAATGATATATTTTATTGTCATTTAATGACGATACAATACAAGGTTATATTCATATTAACAAGATACTAAAGATTATAAATATAAAATTAAGTAATGTGGGAATTAAAATTATGGTTTAGGGAAATATATTGGTTGAATGTATTACATAGTTTTTCAGTACGAAACATATATTTTAATGATGCCATAAAGCTATTTGGATCTCATTGTTCAACTTCTTTTTCTCAGCAAACGTTAACAGAATGGAGATTGGTATTCTACACTTCTATTGGTATGGTGTTGCTTCCATACATTCTTTACCTCATATTTGGTTCTGTGAAGGAACAAGATTGGAATAAATCAGTTGAAGAAACCAAGCCAAACACAAGCCTACCTAACAACGATATGCCATCAATGTATGGTATTATAAATAAAGGATTTAATCAAGAGAGCATATGATTATTGTTGGAAGTGTGGATTTAGAATAACTATTATATACACTAAGTAGATATGTATAACATATTTGAATAGTGAATATTTTGAGAAATAACAAATTACGTCTTTAGATTGAGATTCTATATCATTTTAAGCTAAATAGTTCATACTTTAGGCAATAGCGCTATGATTTTAGGTCAGAGTAAAAATACAATTTAATATTCTAACACTTATGTGCATAATACTTGGTCAATAAAATAGCAAAATAATGTACTCTAATTTACTTTAGTATGTATCTGACGTAATATTACATTTAACATACGTTATTAAATAATTATTACATATTAAGGCTAAAATTAAAATACATTAAAATGAAAGTAGAAATATTATAAATTAAGAAAAATTTTAATATAAATTTGATAAGTTTATTAGTTTTCATTTAAGTATTGTATATACTTGGAGTAGTATGCAGCATGAAAATATAATACTTAGCACCAGAAACACTCAAAAATCAAGTAAGTGTAAACTGATTAACTACAAGGCATTTGTCTACTCTTTGCATAGTTATGTTGCACTGTTTTAAATTCATGAACCCCTCCCAAAATGCTCCATTTATATAACACAAGTTTTTATTTTGTCACATTGTATTCAACAAAAGTATTTTAAACACTGCTTTTCAGTGTTTCAGTTTCCTTGAATCGTGTGTGGAATTCTTTAACGATCTCTAGAATGTGGGAACAGAGATCTGAAAAATCTATAGTTTCCTAGTCTTTCTCCGACGCTAAATTTAGACAGCAAGGGAAATTTGTCAATCCATTGTTTTCCAAAGAACGTTTGAAAATATTTAACTTGTTTCGAAATCCATTTACAATTCACACCATATCTGATACGATCTGTTTTTTTCCTTAATGACTCAAGTTTAAGGTGTTAAGGTGATTTGTCATGTCTGTTAGGAAAGCTAACTGCTTAAAAAATTCTGGGCTTTAAATTTCTTCTTCTAGTTCTGTGGTATCAGACGAGACAAACTTATAAAGGAATTCAGGGATTTCCTTGCGAATAGCAAAAAACCGTTCAAGGCATTTTTCTGCACTCAGCCACCTTACATGGTTGTACAGCAGCATTCTCCATATTCTGCCTCAATTTCCCACAAAAAATGCTTTAGTTAGCTATGCAAAAGGGCTCAATTTCCACCTCTAAACATATTAATAATTTAATCACAAATTTAAAAACTTCTGTTTTCTTCATTGATTTCCCACATAACGCTCCATGGTGAATAAAACAGTGGATCATAGGACTCGTTACGCTATTTTCATTTAGCAATCCCGTCAGACCTGTCTTCTCCCCTGTCATTACTGGCACTCCTTCTGTCACAATGGTTGAACATTTATTGAAGCCTCCAACTCTGTCGACAATTTTTTTTAAAGCATCATAAATGTCCCTCCCTTTTGTTGTTCATTGAAGAGAGCAGGCATAAAATAGTTCCTCTTTACTGCTGAAATCTTTGAAGGTGGTGCATACAAATATTAAAAGCTGACTGACACCTGACTGGTCAGTGCTTTCATCAAGGCATAGCGAGAAATGCATGCTTTCTTTAACCAATCTAATCAGCGATTTGTCTACATGTTCTCCCATATTAATGACCCTTCTCTGTACAGTTTGGTTGAAAAGTGGCACTGATTCAAATTTCTAAGCCATTTTAGGACCTCCAAAAGTATTTGCTATTTCCATAGCACACTTTTTAACCAGCCTGCCTTCAATGAAGGTTTTTTGCCTTTGGAAGTTCAAGCGACACTGCGTAGGAGGTGTACAGAGAAGATGATTGATTTGGTAAGACTTTACTAAACGTGCCTGCTTGCTGTTTTAATTTCTTTTTGAATTCTTCAACCAGTGCGTGTCTAGCTTCTTCCTTATATGTAACATACTTATTCTCATGCATTGTGGAGTAGTGTCGTTTGCATTGTACAATTTTGGTACAAACACAATTTGCATGCATACCAAACACTGAAGCTTCCTACTGTTGTTAGTAATTAAATAGTCGCTCTCCCAGATTTCCTTGTAAATTCTGTTTTCATTTTCAATTTTGCGTTTCTTTGAGTATCCGCCTTTTTTATTCACGTAAAAGAAGCAAGCAATGGTACACTTTGCACTCAACACAAAACAAAGCCTTAAAATGGACAGTGACTTGTGAAACTTCACTACACGTCAAGCAAGCGCGAGTGAGCCTTAATGGAGACGGGAGGAGTAACCAGCAAGCCTTACCGGGCGAGACTTTTGTTACGGCAGTGAAGGGGAGAGAGGTCAGTGGAGGGACTCCACTATTCTTGCTGGGTCCTGCACTGTGCAATGTGGTGTGAAACTCTTAGAACGGCTGACTATTAATTCTTTATCAACTTTGTTTGCTCATTTTTGCCGTATGAATATTAATACATATTTTGAACGAGCTATGAAATATTTTTCTTAACTTTTCTTGATATTTAAAAACATATTTTTTTCTTAAAATGATTTCAAGGGCCACAAAAAGTGGCCAGTTGGAAACCCTTGTTATATAGCATAAGTATTTATTTAGACATTCCATTCATGCTCTTTTATAAAGTACGGTAAAGTTGATTAAGTTAACAAAAAGTTTTAATCCATATTAGGAAATATTTTGATGCATAGGGAATGATTTAAAAAATATATAATGGGTCATCTAAAATGACATGAACTAAATTAAAAAAACTTTTACGCCATAGTAAAAGTTTTTAAATTTTTTTCTATGGGTACCCTGAATTTGGCCTAAACTCTATGCCAAATGACTTGAAGATTAATTTGTGAAAGCTAATTTTTAGACTAAATGATTTCCACCCAACTTTTTATAAATTTAAACAGTTAAGTATTTAAAAGAATTTTTTTAAGATAATTGAATTTTGGCTAAATTACTTTAGGTCAACAGATTTTCTGAAATGTTAATTTTAAGGCCGACTAGCATTTGGTGAACTTAGGTCGGTAAAAAAATAATTTATCCAAACTAATCTTAGGAGAAAGTAATATTAATTTTTTTTAAAAACCGCTAACTATCCTTTTCTTTTATTTCAACATTAAATTTGAATTCTAAATGAAACACTCAGATTACACGCTCATACATATTTTTATATCCCATTAAAAATAAAGCTAGTTTTTTTTTTACCAAATGTTTCATTAGTTTTTGGTGCAACCACCATGGCGCTCAATGGTGTGGTTTCCCATGCTGTATATTATAGTTGAATTATTTTGCTCCCATCTTCCCAACAAAAAATATCCATGAATTGAATTGTTGTGTTGTGAAGACTGCTTTTACTTTGTATTTTAACACTAGATAATGTTAAAAAACTGAGAACTACGGTAAAATTGAATGTAAATAACTTACAATGGATATTATGGCTAACTTGAATTTAACTAAGGAACTTATGAGTTTTATTTTAGTTGACTATAGATTCTTCATGTAAGTATCCTTAGTCTTGATAGATCTTTATTCTCGTGTTTAAATTTCGTTCCATGTTATTTAAAAACAAAATATTTTTTTATAAAATTGAAGTATTTTAGTGCAAGCCGGATTCAAGTATAAAATATGATTGTTAAACTTGCAACATGCTTAATTCTGAACTTCTTTTTTCTGTCCTATAACCATATTGAAACCTCCGATCAAGCGCTAAACCTGTGGTTACACTCAACACTGTAAGCGTATTCCCGCTGATAAATATTTAGCGCGAATACGCTTGTATACGCACGACTTGGGCAGTGTAACATTATTTGTGATAACCCTTTGTTTTAAGTAAATGGATCCTGCCTTAGAATTATATCGGTTTGAAAATAACTATTTAAAGTTCCTCATTTAATAAAATACCTATGAAGAATACTGGGTGAACCCTTTATTTTATCAACGAAATTTAATTGAATACTTTATATTACATGAAGAGCTATCCAGTCAACTCACCAAATTTCATGAATACTATACAAAATATACTTTAGTTGCCTACTGTACTTATAATTATATACTAACTTAAGCACAGTAAAGAAAAAAATAGCTAACTGGTGTAATTTCCGGGAATGTATATCACTATTTGAAAAATTGTTAATGCATTAAGGTAAGCTAATATATGATCAATTAGTGTATGTATTTTAGGAAACGGTCTTATTCAATTAAATCTCCTAAAGTACCATGTAACGGGAGGCTGGACTTATTCATTGGTTTTCTTGCATGTGTGCTGGTGTTTCAATCATTTCACTTGTAATGTTAATCCTGGTGATAGCGTTGATGCCTGCACTTGCAGTGTAGGGGAAGATGTCATATAACCTAGTGTGTGCATTGGTATCATGGGTGAAGGGACTGCTTGCTCATCAATAAAAACTTGCTGCAATTTCATTTGAACCATTAGCTTTTGGTCAGTCCTAGAATTTTTCAAGTGTGGCAGCAAACATGTTAAAAAAGTTAAGTCATTTGCAAGGTTTTTAGGAGGGGTCGTGAGCGACCTTTGTTTAAATAAACTGTTTATTTTCAAACTGCAGTAGCTTTTGTTGTATGCCTGAATCACTCAGCCTTCTCTGATAGCCTACTGCTTTTGTAGGTTTCTTATTTTGATTTAAAAATGTTCCTGCTGATATGCTTTTCGTAGGACAGGCCTGTTCAGCCACAAGGCTTTCGTCCTCATTCGAATAGTTTTCGACATTACCCTCTTGAACGAAAGAATGGTGTCCATCTGAAGAGAAATCCTTATGTGATAAAATGTTGTCAGGTGAAAGTGTTCTGGTGATTCTCTTTGTGACATTTGGCCATTATATATGGTTAAGATGTTGAAATATATGGCCACAAAGAACCAGCTCTTCCACTAATGATAGCACCGTAAAAGTGTTTGCTTGAATTTTCAGCAAGTCATGAATATATGTATCTCGTAATCCTTTCCACTTTACTTTTGCCTCATCTGAAATAAAAAATATGGCTAAAAATATGTACACATATGTAGAGATATACATTATTTTTATGCAAAAACATATATATATATATATACGTTATTTTGTATGCATGTGTTGTTGTGAGGAGGGGATATTGGTGGTGCAGGGTGGGGGGAGGTGAAGGTGTTAAAAATTTTAATATGCATGTGAGTGTATATTAAAGTAAAATTCTATTGGTTTGTAGTATATTATTTCAGAATTTTTTAAAGTAAAACTCCACATTTATGATTTGCCCCACCGGTATATCATTTGGTGTTTTTTTGCAGATAGTAACCTACTTGTCAACTAGTCTTGGTGTCTTATGGTCATTAGCTTTTTCATTTAAAATGTCACACTCTACAGTAAGAAAAAATATTTACGAAACATGTGAAGCTAGGCTATATGAATCTCATTGTAATATTAACATTTACCTTTTACCACGGAGGAGATTGTAATTTGAAATGCAAATGAGTTTGATGAGAAATGGGACTTCCCAAACTGTGTACGCTGCATAGATGGAAAGTATATTCTCATCAAATCATGCAATTGTCCAGATAAAAAATCTGGTCCCATTTAAACAAATTAAAAACAGTTATACTTAATAGTATTGAAAGTGGTGGCTGATGCCAACGGTGGGGAACAGACCTCTGCAGGCTTGCTCATGCAGGGGTCGGGGAAAATATAATTTATACATTTTTGCTTAAGTTACCCTAACTTTCAAATTTATTCAAAATTTCTTTTAAATTATATGGGGACATAGAATTGCTGAGGGGCAATGTTTCTTTATTAATTATATACACAATCTAAAAGTAACTATTTTATAACATTAATTGCAGTGTAGAAATTGTGTCCTTTGATATTATGCATGTGTTGTTTGGATAGTCGGTGTTTGTACAATCGAAGGCTAAACTCTTATCACGAGCCACAGTGTAATCCAATACTAATAATATTAGTCTTTTCTGTCATCATTTTCCTTTCCCTTCTTAAATTCATTTGTTTTGCTTGTTTGACTTAAAAGGTGTTTGTCAAAACAGTACACTGATGAAAACCATCTAATGGTTTGAATATTTTTGAATAGGTTGTAATCTATCAAACATGGTTTTTAGAGGATGTTTAAAATGACTTTCTTTGAGCCAAAGCTAGGCTTACTTTTTATATTTATATTGTTAGTGACTAGTTTAAAAAAAATTTAACACCCAAGTCCACATTTGCTACTAAAAAACCCTTTAAAATAGCTTTTAGAGGTATAGTGATGAATTTCTTCATCGCCAATCAAAGATGGCCACCGCGTTTTTCTTTTATCCACATATAATTGCTCGTAAAGCGCTCCAGAGGACAGCTGGCGCTATCTACTCAGCATTCAGTGTGTTATGCCGAAAGTTAAGTTGGTAATGAGCGAAGAGGGGTGTGGCAAGATGGCAGGGTCGAGTTGAGATTTGGCAGTGAGTAAGTTGAGGAGAGAAATGCTGGATGGGAGCGGAAGGAAAATGGATCGCTGGACGTGCTTCGTGAAGGTCGGATGGAGGAAAGTAGGGGCCTCCGTTATGTGATATTGGATTTATGAAGCAACACATACAAAGAGTGTCAAAACTCATAAATTGCATTTTATTTTGTAACATTTTATCTCAGGAAGCAAATATTGCAAGATGATATGTCGGATGACCGATGGTGTAAAAAACAGGCATGCCTGATGGCGGGTTAAACCTTTCCCATTCAATCTGTACACTTTACAGCTCATTTCATTCTTGCTTCTTTCCTTTCTTAGATACATCTCTCTTTCCTCTTTATTTCCAGCCTCCACATCCTTATTCTTCTTATTGTTTTATGGAAATGGAGTAATGTTAAAAAAAAAACAATACAGGTAGGAAGAACTGCAAAAAAAAATGTTTTAACAGTAAAATTAATATTACACTAAAGGTGTTTTGCACATATTTGATGAATTTAGTTCTGCAACTTCATTCTATAATTTCCTTGACTTGTCTTGATTATGATAGTTTTTGCTTCTCTAATTCCACTATTCCTTCTCTCAGAAACCAAACTAATAAGTGTTTCAAACTCCATATTTTTATTCTTTGACACGTTCACTGAACTCCTAAATCTCAGAAATGTTGTTGACACGAATAAAACAAACTTTTGAACTGCCAGTGAGTCGCGTGTACTCGCACGACTTATTCACTTGTAGTGTAATCGTCCTCATTTTGTAACACATATTTATTTAATTCAAGCAAATAAGTTTTCACTGTAACCACATTCGTAGCCTATGAAAGTATGCAGTTCTTAAGAATATACCGCTCCTTATTTCTGTTACAAAATACATGTTGATAGCCTAACCCATAGGTACAAGTCCATATTATCTTAAAACATTAATTATATCTTAAATGCCCACTTCATCATACTATTGTAGGCATATATGTACTGCAGTTGTGTGTGAGCAGTTACTCTCACATACAAGTGAAGTTTCAATCAATTCGTAGGTATTAGAATATATATATATATATATATATATATATATATATATATATATATATATATATATATTTACTTAATGTGTAGGTTATGCTCTATCCAAGGTTGACACATAAAGGGAAAACAGAGTGAATTTAACAAAAAAAAAAGCTAGAAGAATAATTAATATTTGGGACAAAGAGAATAGTTTGTAAAGAAAACCGAATTCTTAATTTTTCTTTGTTATTGGTTATGATTAAATACTTTTTATCTCTACATACAGGATAAAAACAAACTTCCCATTGCTAGCAAAATTAATATTGTATTTTCTTAATTAAAATAAAACTCACCCAGGGGCCTAATCACTCTGAAACATTTGACCATATTTTGTAACAAAGGGTGGAATGTATCAATTTGAGAACTTGTGCCGATGTCCATCACATAAACCTATCAACATGTTTGGTCTAAACATAAATTGATAATCCATTATTTTGATATTGCTATTTGTAAAACTCGAAGGCAATGATATTGAGATATCGAGTTTAATGTTACCAAGCATGAAATATTTTGTGCTTATTTATATTTGATTTTTCTCCATTTATATTAATAAATAGTTGAATACCACTTTCAACATATAATTTTTTTTTTGAGAAAAATAACACTATTTTTCTCCTAAAAATAACCTTACCTTTTGCATCTCTCTCTCTATATATATATATATATATATGCAAAAAAGTAATTATAAAATTGGTAGGAAGACTGTCGTTACAATAGTAAATAGCGGTTTTTCATTTGAAGTAAATTCAAAGTGCTCACACACTTGTAAATGCAAACATCAATTGCTATTATAATATCATACTTGGGCCTAAAATTACTATCTAAATGAGTTAAAAATGCATAAATAATTAACACTATACCTTCTTATATTGTTTAGGTGCCCAACAGGATATTTATGCATTTTTAACTCATTTAGAGAGTAATTTTAGGCCCAAGGCCTCCACGCAAATTTCGGGTTAATTTTCTATAAATTCAACCTTCTCAGTTCCTAGGTCATTAGTATAATTAATATTTAAGCGTAAAACCTGAACGGGTAGTAAGACGTAATGCTAAATAAAAATATTTGGGGTGGATCCAAGTCTGTTCACAGGTATGTATTTGAATACAATAATGTAAATGACACCTTGATACAGGTTCTCCTCCCACGTATAGCTGTATTTTCAACTATATTTAAATTATTTGTCATACATCATCGTTAAATTAAATAAGATTTTAAAAATCTAATAGGCTCTAATATTAAATTAAAAGGAATAAAATGTATGTTTATGCTATTAATTTCACAACAGCCATTTGTCTACTATACTGGGGACTTTGTGTTCGTTTTCCACCATATCTGAAATAATTATCGTGGTGAAATTAGGTTTTTCCCCCTACATAGTGATACATTGACGGCTGTGGAACTGGGGGTTGTATATTGTATATGAAAATGTTAGGGTGTGTCATGTTCTGGTTCAGAATGTTCACATTTAAAGTATAAGGTCTATAAATGTACATATATTTAAAATTAAAATTAACTAAGCTCGCCTAGAGGTATTGAATTTGTTGGAACACATGAATTTATTTTTAGTATATGTTCTATGGAGAGAATGGGTAAAGGATTATCAACATAACAAATTTAACAATTGGTTGTAACACAATAACACATTTTTATTATTTTTAAATTGCGTTTATTTATTAAATTCATTGGTCATTTTAGTAAGAATAAAATGCATACAACCAATATGGATACTAAGATATGTTTAAAAAAAAATTGAAGATGTTGAAATATGTTGCTCTCTACTTATATAATAGTGATAGTAAATTATTATTAATTCATGAAAGGTAATTAACAATTTTTAGCTATATTTTAAATAGTGGTGTTAAGTAATTTTAAAAATTTGAGATTTCACAATTCTGAATTTTTCTATAAATATTGATCACCATAGTTAAAAGGTCATCTTGACTACACCTACAATTCAGTAGTATTTAAATAAAATGGCAAAAAAAAATAGTAAGATATAATCAGGATGATAAAGGTATAATTTTAAGGAAAATGTGTCCACATTTGTATGAAGCAAGATTGGAATATTTTTATATATATATAAAACCTACAATACAACCCACTAGGAACTAAACTCCGATCTTGTCACCTGCAATCCAGTCTTGTACAATATTTTCATTAAAGATATATATTTGAATAAAACTATTGCATAGCATTGACATCGATCCACTTGAGGTACTCTGTGACCCTAGTGTAGAGATCAGGGAAAGCAGGAATTACAGCACAGCCTGTCACACCGAAACTGACTATTCCTATTAGAACATCCGTTTCATCAGGGTCAAGCACTGTGAGTGGGCCGCCACTGTCACCCTGCAAACAAACATTTTCTATTATTATGCTTCATTGCCAGCATGCACTAATTAATTCATATGAAATGTTGTCACAGGTTGAAATGGCTAAATTTTAATTTATAAGAACGCACACATCCAATATTAATAAATAACTTAAGAAAAACTGCCCCTCATTGCACCCAGTAGGGGATAAAAACCTGGGACATGAATCAAGCATACGAGCCCTTGACAAATAAATAGTTAAAGCTACTTTCAACTAAGAAAATTGGATTACCTTTAAAATCAATCAAAATATTTTTTCTTTATCATGCTATTTATACATGACCTATTTATGAAACAATTCAAATTGCAACAAATATTTTGAGTTGTTTTTAATTTAATTTAGGTGACCTGGCGGTCTAGGGGTAAGGTGTTAGACTTCTATACTGGCGGCCGGGGTTCGATCCTTGGTCCCGGCAAAGATTTTTCTGATTACCAAACCCTTCCTTCACCTCTGACAAAACATCTTGTGAATGTGAGGAATGCCAGGCCTCCACCGTGGTTTGGATTACACGTTAAACTGTAGGTCCTTCATTTCATCTCACAATCACCCTACCATTACACATTAGCGTAAGTGCGTGTAACCCGAACGGGTAGTAAGACGCGCTGCTAATAATAATAATAATAATAATAATAATAATTAAATTTAACATTAGAATCACAAACTTTTTAATTCAAATTCAAGAGTGACGAGATGAAATAAGACTTACAAGCGATTTTTTTTTATGAAAAATACAAATCAAGTTGAACCACTCTACCTTCAATTGAAGCCAAGGCTACCATATATTTTGGAACTAAAAAGAGGAAATCTTTTCATAGGAATGGGGAAATAAGAGGGAAAATGAACTTGGCAAATGTAAAAATTACGTTTAAAATAAACATTTACATCACACATAAAAAACAAGTTTTATGCCCAAGAGTATTTTTCACTTGTTCCAATTTTCATCAAAAATTCAGTAAACCCACTAATTTGATTATAAAATTGTTCTCGTGACATCTTAAAAATTATGTTGGACTGTTAAAATTCCCTTTACACATTCAGTATATAACTTCTTTTTTTTCTATTATTTTCCATTAACCACTCTGAAAACACAAATATTTTTTCTTAAGCACATCCGTAAATTTTAATTTTTGCTATTGCATATTTAGAAAATGTTTAGTTCTACCTAAAGACAACATAACTTTAAACAAACCAAATAAGAAACCAATTTAGTCTTAGAGATTATTTAGTCAGTGATCTTATTTTTAAATTTCTCAGAGCCCCTCAGGGAGAAGTATTGTGAGTTTCAAAAACATTGAATTAAAAGATTTTGTTTGACGTCATGTTATATGACCTAAACCCGAAAAAGTGTTGTTTACAATTCCGCCTGACTGTTACTGGGACTAGAGCTGAAACCAGTTTACTAATCGAGCTAAAATTGTTCTTTATGGTTACCCAAAGTATTTTTTGGAATTATCCATTTAACCCTAAAACTAAAGCTAGTTTGCTTAAGTTCAAAAGGAGAATAACTCTAACTATTTTGATTAAAATTCATATCTAGGTAATGTTTGCACCCTATTCTACAGGAATGTAAGGGAGAGGTGCAAGTTTACACACAAGATATAAACAGAGCAAATGATAATTTATTAACAGTGACAACAAGCGTGTCAAATTAAAAAAAAACCATGTAATTATAAGATTTTGGTTCATCAATATTTCGATGGCACTAAAGCCTAGTCGCATATAAAATACTCTGATTAAACCAGCCGAGCGCCAGTCAACACCTCGCCATAGTACTCAGAGAAGGTCGGGTGTGGAAGCCCTCCCTCCCAACCTGGGTTGTCAAGCCCATGGTGCACCTCACGAAATAAATATCTCTTATGGGGAACCATACAAGCCAGAAGGGGCTAAAACATAAGAAACACGATTAGCATTTGCCACAAATAGTGTACTCACTCGGGAATTAAGCCCACAAAAAATGCAGCTCATCGAATCCCTTCCAAAAGGAAAGAACACGCTAGATTTACCCTTTGCTAAACGGGGCTTGTGCCAACATTGCAACTCGGCCTACTACTGGCTATACTAGGCCCAAAACTCAAGGTAAATAGGGCACAGCACCACACCCAACCAGGTATAACGAGGTGTTTACCAGCAACAGGCGCTTCCCAAAAGGGGAGAGAATCAATCGCCCTCAAGGGGCGTTTAATATCACCCCGATAATCCAATAATGCTGCAACTATACCTAGTTAGCACTTAGCGGGGCCACGTTGCTCTATCCCCTGAAAATACTGAATATCCTAGTCTACTTGGTGCCATACTGACAACCTATACATTTTAGTACCACACAATTAGTATCTAAAAATAGACATAGGTACCTGAGACTAGCAGTATGAATAAGTATATGATCATTATCCTGACGAGGTTTCTCCGATAAAGTGGTTAATACAACCACACGATTCTTCAAGACTAATGACCCTGGACGAGCCAGTTAAACAAATAAAGTGGAGAAGGGGCAGCGAGTCGTCATCTCGCCAACTAGCGCAAAGTGACACTCAGGTCACTAAATGAGTCTATGCACTCAACATTAATTAAAAGATTACAAAAGAACGTGCACACAAGAGACAATAATAAATAACGACTCCCAAATAAACATCTACACTAAATTATCTAAGGAAGATCTCCTAAACGCCTAGCCCAAAGCGATACCTTACGTTGACTCGAGTAATTGATAACCCTAGAAACTCCGTTGAGTGCAGGGCGTTGAGAAAACAGTGAACCCCTCAGAACTGCGTGCTGGCTGGATCTCTTTCCAACCCAGTCTAATAGGCCCACGAACGGCGAGAAGAGGTGAGCCTGAAGAGAAGTACCAGCCCTGGGTCAGCCATGTACCAGCGACTAATAAAGGTGAGCTGGTAGCTATGTACCAGCCTTGGATCAGCCACGAGAGTTCAATAGGCTCACGAACGGTGAGAAGAGATGAGCCTGAAGAGGAGTACCAGCCCTGGGTCAGCCATGTACCAGCGGCGTGAAGAGCAGCGAGCAAGCGGCGAATAGTGATGTATCCGCCCGACTTTGGCAGGAGTAGAAAATAAGCAATTAATGCATTAGTGGCGGGGGATAGTTGGAAACAGCCCCAGATTCCCATCCCAGGAATGCCATAGCGTACGAATAAGCCTATTGCAAAAAACCGCACAACTGCATGACTCCTGCAAGTATACACGGGATTAGTTATATACTTGGTCTCACACCAACTCTCGTCCACCCTTAGCTGATAGAAGTAGTTCAGTATTAGTTACTTAACAGAACACGTTCCTTGGAGCTTCCAAAGCGAGAATACTGGTCAATAGAAAAAAGAGGAGATGAGCTGTGAAGAGCGTCCGAGTAAAAGTGTAGCGCGCATGCGCAGCCACACAAAAGGAGGGAGGGGAGAGAGACCAAGAGACGGGGAGAATTCACAGCGCATACAAAGTAGGAGAAATAGTCGCGCAGGCGCACACAAGAGGCTCGATAAAGATAAATGAAATACAATCCATTAGGCGAGAGGAAGGGCATCCAATCAAGAATAAAAATAAAATAGAAATTGATGTGTGACAACAAAGGTTACATCATAGTGACCTTGTGCGAGCTAATATCACATTATCTCGACACATGTTTAAAATAACAAACAAAATGGTGCATCTCATTTTTCCATGAAATTGACTTTGATGGTACTTTACATAAACAGAAATTTTCAATTTTGATCATATCTCCACAGTTCTTTGAGATACCAAATAACTGATCATTGCAAAGATGTAGTACCTTTCAAAACAAACAACCTTTATTTGAAATATTTATTTTTTAAATAGAGATTTGGAAAATGGGGATTTGAAAATGTACAGAACAGATATGTTTCTGTAACAGTGTCCATTATTTCATGTATACACTCTGGTGAAACATAATCCCCCCCCCCCCCC
>CABFOV010002647.1:0-10645 GCA_902141375.1 Timema poppense
TCACAGCTTAGTCTATACAGCTCACAGATAGGCCAGTAAGTGAGACTTTATCACAGCTCAGTCTATACAGCTCATAGATAGGCCAGTGAGTGTGACAATATCACAGCTTAGTCTATACAGCTCACAGATAGGCCAGTGAGTGTGACAATATCACAGCTCAGTCGATACAACTCATAGATAGGCCAGTAAGTGTGACAATATCACAGCTCAGTCTATACAACTCATAGATAGGCCAGTGAGTGTGACAATATCACAGCTTAGTCTATACAGCTCACAGATAGGCCAGTAAGTGAGACTTTATCACAGCTCAGTCTATACAACTCATAGATAGGCCAGTAAGTGTGACTGTATCACAGCTCAGTCTATACAACTCATAGATAGGCCAGTGAGTGTGACTGTATCACAGCTCAGTCTATACAGCTCACAAATAGACCAGAGATAGTATCTTAGAGGTGATTAGTCGTCCTTGAAAATAAGATAACTCAGGACAATGATAACATTTTGCTTTATAAACCGGACCTCACTGAAGAGAGGTGTGGACAATTATAGCTCTACTTCCGAACCACTAAAACAATCTTAATTTATCTTAAAATAGTGTGTTGTGTGACCTTGTTAAAAAAAAGGTTTTGTTTGTTTGTTTGTTTGAAGAAGGCTGTATCTAAGTTTCTAACCATTTACTTTGATCTCAGAACTGAGATATTTCACGTGAAATGTCCTTGAAATTTCAAGATTTGTTTTGGTTATACAATTTAAAATAAAGTTTTTATACCTAAAGGGAGAACCCGAAAACTTACTTCTCCATTTTAAAGTGAGACATATTTTGAAATAACAAACGACATGTTAAATTAAAAACGCAAGGTTTCCACGCGTCTGCATCGCATCTCAGCGCTATGGTAGACGGGCACCTTAGTAAGTATGTGAGACAGGAAATTACAATTATAGTTAGATTAATATTTATTATATATCTGTGACTGAGTGGTTAGCGGAAGCAGTTCTAGGGGTCTCCGGGTTTGATCCTAGAGGATGACTGGAAATCAGCATTTATTTACTGGATCATCCTGGTACATTTATGACTGCACGGGTTGGTATGAGCTATTTTGTAAGTCGTGTGCAGAAATATCTGTTTTTAGAATGTACACATTAAACATACATATCAACATATATATATGTTTGTCCTGCCACTCTTTCTCTCACTTCCCGGTACCCTAGAATAGAGAGCTAAAATTTGGTATGGACGCTATGGAGCACGTCATCTTTCTGAGAGAAAAAATAATCGAAAACTGTAAAATCCATAATAGTGAACGCAACGTATCCCTATAAACTAGTGGCGGAACGATGCACACAAAATGCGCGACTTCCTCATTATAAACATCTGAAAATAGATAAAAACAATAGGGAACAAACAAACTTTATACTAAATTCAAAATGGCGTTTGTCGGAGACAGGCCTATCCCCTAGTTTACTTATAGGATAAAAGTGTGTGATCAAGTTGCATAAAAGTGTATTTGTACGTAATACACAGGTTCCGTGTGAACTATTTGCTATTGTTCTCCTGGAAGCATGACAGACGTGATATCAGGCGAACAGAAGTCGCTCGGGGGAATAAACTAATTAAGCGCGTATAACTCGCTCTAATACCTCCTACTTCACATACTAACCACTCACCACAAGAAGCAAGTATGCTCTGCACTAGTACAATATAGACTTCTTTTTTAATATTTACATATACGTCTTTGTGTGTGTGGTGATTGATTGGACCACCACACCTGCACCGTCTGTTGGAGTTGACCTTGACTCGTTTTATCTCACAATATCTTCAAAAAGTCTAGAATTCAGGGGAGTAAAAATAGTTTTATCTTTAAAAAAAATGCATTGAAACTTGAAAATATTGAGACAAACGCATTTAAAATTGTCACCATCTTAATAAATAAAATACCAATCCAATAGATACGGTTAGTTAAATTTTCTCCATGGGGTAATATCAACAGATCTTGAATATTTGTCATGGTGATTTGGTGAAAGTTTTTTAAATAATAATAAAATGTCCTAATCAAATTACACAATGCTCACGACAAAATATTCAAGAACTATTGCTATAGCCAATTGTAGTAATTTAAACTAAATTCATCCCCTGAAGCAATTTTGATTTATTTTGCTCAAAAAGATTTTAATAAAAAAACTGATTATAGTTTACGTTCCCTTCCATTCTTCCTTAAGTAAAAATAAATGAATTTAAAAGTCCTTATAATTATTTCAAATAAAAAATTAGGGAGGTGTTAAAAGCTATGAGAGTGTAAAAGAATGGCAACGCTGTGGGCGTAGATGGGATCACAAGTGAGTTGCTTAAGTGTGGGGGCCATGGTACTAATGGCCAGTTTGTGTGAGTTGTTCAATGTGTGTGCTGGGATTTAAAATGTTCCTAATGATTAGAAGAATGCTATCATTGTTCCTATGTACAAAGGGAAAGGCAGTATGAGTGAGTGTAAGAATCATAGGGAGATTAGTTTATTGAGTATTCTGGTCAAAGTTCTTGGGAGAGTTTTAATTGAAAAGGTGAGTGAAATACTGCGGACAAGATTTGGGGTGTGCCATGTGGTTTCATAGCAGTTGCATGGATCAGATATTTGCATTGCAACAACTGATTAAGAAATGTATGGAAGTAAGGAAGAAAGTTCATTCGTCGATCTGTATAAAGTGTGTGATCGGGTGAAAAGGAGTATGTTATGGAATGTTCTGAGAGAGTTTGGTGTGGATACATGGTTAGTAAATGCAGTTATGGTGGTCTTCGATGGAAGTAAATCGTGCGTTAGGGTGGATGGAGCTTTGAGCGAATGGTTTGACATTTAACAGGGTGTTAGACAATATTGTGTTATGTCTCCATGGTTGTTTAATGTATTCATGGAAAAGTGTATGAGGGATGCTTGTAAGGAAGTGGTTGGCGTACAAAGGGACAATATGAATGTGAGAGAGCTGATATATGCAGATGGTGCCGTATTAATGGCTGAGAAGGAAAGTGACTCGCAGAATGCATTAAATCGCTTGAATCTGGTGACAGTCAGAATGGATCTTCGTATAAATGTCTCCCAAACTAATGTGATGGTTTTTGTTAAAGAAGGATTAGTAAATGATTGTCAGCTTAGCATAAATGGAAAACTGTTAGAACAAGTGAATGTGTATCTGGGCAGAATGCTCGGTGAAAATCAAAGTATGGATGCTGAATCGAAATACAGGTGAATGCATCTTGTAGAGTAATTTGATGTATGTGAACTTTTGCCAAGAATAAAGTAATGTTGAAAGAGGCAAAGATGGCAGTATATAAAAGTTTATTGACGCCAACATTGTCTTATGGATGTGAAGCGTGGATTAGTAAGCAGAAACACAAGAACAAGGTGAATACGCTTGGAATGAGATATCTAAGAAATATATGTGTAAAAACTTATGGACATAGTCGGTAATTAATGGGTGCTTAGGGAGTATGGTTTGAAAGGGAATCCAATAGGTCAATGTAAAACAAGCATCATACTTTGGTTTGGGCATGTTGAGAGGATGAGTGTGGATCGGGTGATGAAGCAAATATATGAAGGTAGAGTGTGTGGATCAAAAAGAAGGAGTAGACCTTGTAAGGCGTGGTTAAATGTTGTAGATGAATGTGTGAAAAAGAGAAACATTAAATAAGAGTCTTAAGAATAAAGAGCATGCATGACTCGGGGTATGGATGTTATTGAAGCGAAGGCCGTGTGCAAGGATAGAAAAATGGATAGAAATTTAGTGAGGATGGATTAAATACGGAGCTGGTTTTTTTAACTATATTCTCAGTTTCTTGCCTACCCCGTAAGGGAAAGGCGTGATTAGGTATGCATGTATGTATGTATGTATGTATGTATGTATGTATGTAAAAAATATTATGACTTACCCTCCATTTCTGCACAGAAGTATGAAACCTTTTTCTTGCAGTAATAGTGTTTGTGTTAGGCTAAATCTGATCTTGACGTCACTTTAATTGATGACAAATGCTTGTTCGTATGTCAAGATCTATCGAGTCCCTTGTCTCAAGATAAAGCAAACATTGTATTTGGTATTTATATATTTGGTACATAAGACACTATATTTGGAAATCTAACTCAATTGAATAAGGAGTCATAATTTGGCACACTAACCTTTCCTGTTAAATTTCTCCCCAAAATGTCAAATTTTCAAATGTCATAATCCCAAATGGTGTATGTCTGAAACTTATATTTAAAAAAACAAACTAATCGGGCCGCATTATATGTTGGTTCATCATAGGATCCTGGACCAGACCACAAGTTTAGCGTACCGGGTCTAGATATTTAGGGGCCAGAGTGTACAAGGAGGACTACATTCCACATCCATGACTAGTGTAGAATCTACATCCAGGGAGCTCTTGGGTGCTGCGTAGAGCCCGCACTTCCTTGAACAGGCAAGAAGAAGGTATAGCATTATCTCGAATCTTACGGCGACATGGACCAGGTCCTCATTCATCCACCGCGTTCCTCTGATTCTCGAGGGTCCGATGAGACCTTGACAGCCATTATTGTGCCATTCAAAGATCAGGAGAAGATACTGTTACCTCTCAAACACGTAGAATGAGAAAGAGGTTTCATTTGGATCAATTATGATCGCTTTTTTAATTTCTCGCTTCTTTACAGATAGAAAAAGTATTGTAATCGCAAAAAAAAATATTAAAAAATGAACACGAGATTTTGATGAATGTCGATTTTTCATGATCCCCCGAATCCGAAAAAGTTGTTTTCACAATGCCGTCTGTATGTATGTCTGCCTGGGCTAGAGCCTAAACTATTTTACCGATTGGGATATAACTTGGTATCTAGGGTTTTCATAGGGCTGTCCCGAGGAGTTTTTAAAATCAAGGGTAGTTTCCTAAGCAGCAAAAAGAGAAAAAAATCGATTTTATCAAAATCGGATCTAACGATTTTGATTACACTTCATATATAAACTTTTATTACTAATTCTTACAAAATGGCTACCCTCAATTTTTCGTCAAAATGACTTTAAGGGTTCCGTACACATGCTTAAATTATAATTTTTTTTCATATCTCCATATCTCTTTGAGATGAAATTACTTACCATTGAAAATATCTAGGTTTATTTATATTAAAAATATTTTATTTGAGATATTTTTTTATAAAACCAATTATTTCTGAGGTATTTGCCAATAAATTAATACTATTTTGTGAGCTTAAGTTGCACAGAGATACTAAAGTTTTAACGCAGTAATTCTCAAATGCTGTAGAGTAAGTAAATTATAAGTCTCTCAAAAATGTGATGTTCTCTTTCCTTAAACCTCCTAGAGGAAATGTTTGTACAGCAATGATCTATCTATATAATTTCAAACTCACTAGTCAATATTTACTGATTTTATTAGTCTAAATTTTTAAATGAAGAATTTAATAGCGATGCGATGACATGAAGATGTAAAACCCCTAATGAAATGTCGAACATTTTAACCGGAAGTAGACATTTTAATACGAAGTGTTGACACTTATGGACCCAATAGCGACCTTTTTTTATTGGTCCATATATACAAATGGGGACTTTAATCCCTTAGAAATAAATAAAATATTTAAAACCGGGAGTCCAATATTTTTTTTTATATAAGTATAGCGTAATTTGTGCTCTGGTTTGCTAGTGTATATTATTTAGTTTTACTTACGAGTTTTAAGTAAATATCCCCATTTTTAGACATTGAAGCGAGAAAGTCGGTGCGGAACTCCGTACCATTTATTTGAATATGTAAACAAAATGAAAGGTAGGGGAAAAACGGGTGTAATACAAATGTTTTGATAATAATTTGGCTACCTCAAACCGTTGTATTTCGTTACGTTAAAGTGTAGAGTGTAGAACAACACTTGTGTTCTGGAAATGGATAAACCCTCATTTTTATTCTCTTTTAAAAAAATGCATTTTTTTTATCTTTCCAAGGGAACATCATTAAGGCCCAATATTACAATGTCTCGTCAAAGTCCTCGTAACTTAACTGAATGTAAGATCAAACCCTTATTTAAACTTGGCCTTGTGTTTTACAATACTATTTTTATGTGCTCGTCAAATAACGTAAAGGTACCTTCCATTAGTTCTTAGTCTTCCCAGAGCGCTAGATTCGTTTTTGAGGCTTTTGAATGGTTTCATTTGACCATAGAGAATATAAACAAGTTATTACAACGTCTTTGGAGATATTCTAAACAAATCAAGGCAAACCTTAGTCAGATTTAATCCCATAAAGTCTTTGTAAGGGTACATGCTAGTGACTTTTGTTGTTGCTAAAATGTCTTGAAAATAATAAACGAAAACGAAGTGTAAATTCTCGCAAGGAATAGGAAATGTTAATAATATAACTAATAGGTCCTCGAAAAATGGGGACCTTTAGGAAATAATAGGAATTTGTCACATATACTCCTTGAAACACAACCAATATCCTCTACAGCTTGTGTCCAGGAACAGGACACATCTACCCCTCAAAACACAACCAAGATCCTCTCCAACTTGTGTCCAGGAACAGGGACATCTACTTCTTGAAACACAACCAATATCCTCTCCAACTTGTGTCCAAGAACAGGGACATCTACTTCTTGAAAACACAACCAATATCCTCTCCAACTTGTGTCCAGGAACAGGACACATCTACCCCTCAAAACACAACCAAGATCCTCTCCAACTTGTGTCCAAGAACAGGGACATCTACCTCTCAAAACACAACCAATATCCTCTCCAACTTACATCTATTCAAGTCACGGCTAGCTAGCTGTCTTTATTGTGGTCCACGTTTATCTATGCTCTCTCCCATTTCATGAACATGTCGTGGTCATCCATCTGTGGGGGGTACGAGGTGTCCGTTCCTCCCAGCGTCATTCTGTTTGATCTCTTACACGGCCCTGAGATGCACACCTGACATATGACGTGTGTTTCGGGTTCCGGTATGTGAAGTTCACCTTTATCTAGAGTCGGAGTTGGTTCCTGGCCGCTCGTGGAGAGCCTTGAACCCGCAGGGCACGAGTGTGTTGTTTATTAATAATGATCTGTATATGTGACCACGAGGTGTGGAGCGTCAGTTTCGTGGTGTATACGAGTCGGTGACAAGAGGTAGACTACATATTATATCAGCCGGTTGAACTAAAATGGGGAAGAGGCCTGTCTTTCAAATTTTATATTTGACTTTGGGTTTCCCAGCTCCTATCCGCGCTAATGCCAGTACAGTTTCTTTTAGCTCCATTCTCCCCCTTTACCTCTTTTTGTCAATGTGCTAGTCAGCAATGATGATAAACATATTAATCCAAAACTTTAAATTATTAAAGGTCTAGGTTTTATCAAACAATCAACTTCTTTCAAACGGGATGGTTTAAATCAATGTTCCCCAAACCTTGGTACGGGTATCCCCAAGAGTACGAAAAGTATTTCAGGGGGTACGTTACGTAACACTCAGTTATATTAATTTAAAACTATTATCTGATAGTAGAAGGTCTATTAGACAAATTAACGCAGATTCTGACGAAATGTCGGGGACTTCCTTTCTTTCCCTTTGTCGTGGATTTTTTTTTGGCTATCGCTGGAGTTTAATGAAAATATGGAACGACCGGTTACAAGATGGCAGGTGTTTGTTTACTTTCTTATGAGGAGCTGGAAGGGGGGGCATTGGTTGAACCATGTCCTTGAAAAAGGGGTACGTGACGGGAGAAAGTTGAGAAACCACTGGTTTGAATAGTGTTGCGTATTTTATTCACTTACTGTATCCAGAGGAAATGTTTTGGTCTTGAGTTCGCCATGGAGCCTATCAATGATGATCGTTATTACGCTCTTAATCCCTTCAGTCTTATTCACATTATTCTAGTTGTTTTAAATAGCCAACATTAAATACACGAGGTTGCTTTGTTATAGACTTGATGAAGTTTATTCCATTGTCTTGAATCGCAGATGTTATTTCTTACCAATAAAATTTGCTACCTCAAGCAAAACACCGGCGCGCGGTTATTGCCTGCTCTCTGTTACACTTCATTAACACACACACACACTCTCTCTCTCTCTCTCTGTCCAGCATCCTGGGCTGACAGAAGTCGGGGGAAAGGGGGGAAGGAAAAGGACGTAACATTAACACACACACTCTCTCTCTCTCTCTCTCTCTCTCTCTGTCCAGCATCCTGGGCTGACAGAAGTCGGGGGAAAGGGGGGAAGGAAAAGGACGTATCGGCGTTAGTCTTTTTTGAAATTTTTAATCATTTATGTGAATATTATTTTGTAAGTTATTTGATTTAAAATATAGTTTATAAAATTGCGTGTAGCCCGAACGAGTACTAAAACACGACGGGGGGAAAGGTTGATAATAATAATAATAATAATAATAATAATAATAATAATAATTTAGCAGCGCGTCTTACTACCCTTTCGGGTTATACGCTTCAAGTACTAATTACGCTAATGGATTAATAATTGGGGGAGGTTGAATTAGAGGAAGTGAACCCGCATTTGCGTGCAGGGAGAGTGGAAAACCATTTAGGAAAAACCACCCCCAGTTACACCCGACCGAAAAGGTTGATAAAAGTGCTTGAAAGAAACAGTGACACGGAACGCATAACATTTATTAACTGTGTTTCACTTGCCTTGAAATGTTATACTTTTTTTTTAGTGCACCGCGTCTTACCACCCATCCTGACTATCCAAATATTTACAATGATGTGCGGGAAATGAGGGAGCTAGCAGATGAATTTTCATGGAGGGAGAGTGGGAAACCATTTAGGAAATATCACTCTCGGAAGACCCAGCTGAGATTCAAACCGCGGTCTCCTTGTCACAGTACGTCCAGTCCATTGTGAGTCTGACACCTTAGACCGTGTATCCATCAACGCGGGCTAGGCCTCCTAATCCTCTCACGCCCTGCTTGTTAGGTCGCCACCTGCTGTTTTCAACCGGGATTATCGGAGGTGATGGATGGTCAACGTACGATTAGCACCTCACAACTCTTCACCATAGAGAAATGTACTATCCCTTTCTCTATGTCTCTACAGAGGTCAGAGCCTCACTTCGCGAGATGCTTAGAGTCCATCCAAGGTCGGAGAGGGTTAACGAAGTGACCTTGAAGAATACACTATCCATACATACCCAGAATACCATGCCATGACTTCCAGGATAGATGCGCTTTCTTTGACTCTTACTCTAAACGCCGACATGAGCCTATCAAGCATCGCGGGCCTCTCCTATAGATGTTATCCTGAGGCACTGGGTCTACCAAGCACTACGGGCCTCTCCTATAGATGGCTGTCCAGAGGGACTAAGTATACCAAGCACTGAGGGCCTCTCCTCTAGATGTTATCCTGAGGCACTGGGTTTACCAAGCACTGCGGGCCTCTCCTATAGATGGCTGTCCTGAGGGACTAAGTATACCAAGCACTGCGGGCCTCTCCTATAGATGGCTGTCCTGAGGCACTAAGGTCAGATCAGAACACGATCTAATGATCGGTAGCCTGGTTTCTGAAGACTATCCTAGTCGTTGGAGGAATTATACAGAGCCGTACTAGGGTATAGGGGACGGGGTTCAGACCCCCTTCACCCTTAAGTTATTATTAATAGTATGATTGTGTTTATATTTCTTCCCAATAGCTAAACTAGTAGCATTTTGGATCATTTAAAATAATATAAAACTTACACAACCACAACACTTTAAATTGCTTCTAGGAAGATTTAAAATTAAAGAAAATCCTTGATATTTTCTGTTTAGGGGACTACCTCTTAAGCCACAGCAGGTATATCCCCTTAAAAATAATATCTGGGTACTACCCTGAGACTATTCACGACCCTTTCACCTTTAGTGTATGTCGATTATATTAAAACTTATATTCTTAGCGATTTTGATATTCTTTGCTGTGTATAATGTAAATAAAATCAAGAGTTTTATTAGTTATCAAAGCGAACTTATTTTCTCATTTTTGATAACTACTTTAATTAATACACTTTCTGCAATGTATGATAATTATTAATGTACTTTATACAGATTTGCTTTTGGATTATTTAATTGTAGTCCGACCCCTTGGTTCAGTCTGTAGATTGTTTCTATACTGAGCTAAGTTTCCCGGGTTTGATTCCTGGCTTGGTCGAAAAGTGTATCCTTGGTGATATGTTGGTTTGCTCTTCCATAGTGATGAATTAACGGTTGGGGGGCTGGATGTTGTGTCTGTTCTAGATTTAAGCTAGTTTATAAGCCTTGTGCTGATATAAGCAGTCGGTGCAGAAAGTGGACATTAAATAGCCCAAACAAATGAAAGTGAAAATTTTAATTGTAAAGGGGACAAAACAACTGCAAAGTATGAGATGATATAGTAAATAAAATAAAATGTATTTGCTACGGGTGACCGGGCGGTCTAGGGGTAAGGTGTCAGACTTATGTGCTGGAGGTCCGGGGTTCGATCCTCGGTCCCGGCACAGATTTATCTGATTACCAAACCCTTCATTCACCTCTGACAAGACAGATTGTGATTGTGGGGGAATGCCAGGCCTCCACCGTGGTTCGGATTCCACGTTAAACTGTAGGTCCTCCATTTCATCTCACAATCACCCTACCATTACACATTAGCGTAAGTGCGTATAACCCGAACGGGTAGTAAGACGCGGTGCTAATAAT
>CABFOV010002647.1:10839-42602 GCA_902141375.1 Timema poppense
AAATGTATTTGCTACGGGTGACCGGGCGGTCTAGGGGTAAGGTGTCAGACTTATGTGCTGGAGGTCCGGGGTTCGATCCTCGGTCCCGGCACAGATTTATCTGATTACCAAACCCTTCATTCACCTCTGACAAGACAGATTGTGATTGTGGGGGAATGCCAGGCCTCCACCGTGGTTCGGATTCCACGTTAAACTGTAGGTCCTCCATTTCATCTCACAATCACCCTACCATTACACATTAGCGTAAGTGCGTATAACCCGAACGGGTAGTAAGAAGCGGTGCTGCTGCTGCTAATAATAATAATAATAATAATAATAATAATAATAATATTTGCTACGGGTCTCTTGCCTCAGATGACATCAAGTCCAGTGGAGGGGAGCTGTAATAATAATATGGGCTGGGCAGGTGCCCGGGAAATGATTGAAAATCGGATGACTCTAGAAGTTATTTGATGTGTGGCCCATATTTCAGCTTCATACTCAATATTTGATCCATACCTCGTTGCTCCATGTCCAATATCTTTGTGATGTGTCTGCGATCCCGACTCATTGTTCTGAGTAGTGTTCCAAGAGTCCGCCAGGGGTCAGACCAGTGTTTTCACCTCCGTCTCACGTTTGATTGGGGTTCGCTGATAGCCTTCTGGGTGCTGGGAACGCTGACTCTTTGCTTTTTAAACCTTTTGCGCGTAATTGCCTCGTCGTGTTGGTCGAGGGTGGAAGGAAGGCTAGAGACCAAAAAAAAAAAAAAAATCTCTTTCAAGACTTTCACTCGGATACATTCGGATATTTTACCAGGTAATAGAGGTAATACCATAATTGGGTTATAATGGTGGGAAAACATTTGAAATTTTTCTTATCTTTGGCGACATTTTGAATTCTGTTCCCTTTGTATCGGAGCTGACAGCGATCTGCCGTTGTCGGAAGAAATAATTGAGTGGTACTTTGGGCTGATTATTCTGTTAATCCTATTGCGAGAGGTTATTTACCCGATGTTATGAGTTGAAGATAATGTTATTACATGTAACATATGACATATTGTGTTACCTACTAGGAATCATGCTTGAGAAACGCTCATAAAATGTAGTCGTCTAGCTTTTATTCGTGAGAAAGTCGCCAACTGAATGAATTGAGACCGGAGTACAAAGAGAAGGAAAGAAAATGGTCTGCTGTTTTTATTCTATTTAATATTTGTGAGTGTTATTTTATTTATTTTATTGTGTTTAAAACCGCGTCTTGCTACCGGCTCGGGTTATACGCATCACTAACTACTCTAACGTGTTAGGAATGAGGGAGGTTGGAATTTAGTGAAAATGTAACTGCATTTTTGTGGAGTAGGAGTGGAGAATAATTTTAGGTAAAAAACCTCAATACATTCTACCGATATTCGAACCCCAATATCACAGTCATTGGCAGTCTAATATAACACGAGGATGACGTGTTAGAACGTTAGACCATCGAAACGGGTCTTTTTGAAGTTATTTCGTTGTGTTTCAGTAATACAAATAATAATTACACTGTCTTGAGATGTTGTTCTATTTAATGTTAATGTTGATATAATTTTGAAGATCACGTTCTTGGCCTAGCACCCCGTGGTGAAGCAACATTTCAGATAATTACTAGCTCACCCCCGTGCTTATAACTATACAACCTGTCCTAGGAGCTTTAGTAAACAAAACACTGTGATAATATATCTTCCAGGTGGAGCTTTCATTTTTCTTTGCATAGGAGTACTGCACCAGGTTTCATCATTTTTTTTAATTCCTAAAAGTCAGGTTTATATTTTAGTTTCAAAAAGCTATGGAATGAACACAAACTAGAATCAACTATTTTCTTGTCTTGACTACAGCCTCCAAGCTTTGAGTTAAGGATGTGGAGGGTTTAATTTAGAATAAATGTACCCGTATTTGTGTGGAGGGAGCTTGGAAACCCACTTAGGAAAACCATCCTCAGTACACCCGATCGGGATTCAAACCCTGATCTTTTTGCTATCGGCAGTCTAGTCTACTGCGAGAGTGACGCCTTAGAGAAGTGATTTTCACCCTTTTACAACTTACGGCACTTAACAAGGCGCTAAAATGGCCAAGGCACATTATCAGTTTCTTATGGAGAGTTTTTTTCATTTAAATAACGAGTATTAAGATTATGTTTAAAGATTCAGTAGCTAAAATCTTAGTAATTGTGTTATTTAAAAAAATAATATTGATGATGGATTTAAAAAGATTAATTTTTACCTCCCAATTTTTTTCGCTTCTTTTTTATCTTCACTTAAACTCACGCGGCACACCTGCTGACTATTGGCGGCACACCGGTTGAAAACGTTGCCTTATTACACTATCACTGTCTTGAGCTAGCTCTATCTAGTCCCCTCACTACACCGTATGTCTTTAAAGTCTATTCTAATGTTATCCTCCCACCTGCGTCTAGGTCTTAGCAATGGTCTATTTCCATTGGGTTTTTCAGTCAATACCTTGACCACGGTTCTAAATAGGCCTCTCTCATTCGCACTGCGTGTCCAACTAATGTTGATTCACGCGTTCACTGTAAAACGTGAGCAGTGCTGAGATTTGGCCACATGACAGCTCTAATCCAATCACAAGAAGTCCGCGTGACCACAGTAGCCCACAATGCTCGAGTAGAAATAATTTCAAATTTTCCAGCGCTTCTACAGAAAACCGGCCAAGAAGACCCGATCAGCGCATAAACCCAGGCAGTAGGTAAAACATATAATTTTATTTTAAATTCAGTAACTTGCACTGATTGTAATATTTTCGTTTTTATGTTTGAGTTTCAATGCATCATGGGTAAACAGAGATTCTCAACTTTCCGGGAGCGTGTGAACAGCTGCACCACTAAGAGGTACGGACTCACTGTACTGCTTTCAAATTTCAGCGTACGTGTGAATTCACCTTTAATCTACGAGATTTGATAATCCTATCAATAGCTTATGAGAGTATAGGGTGTCTAGCCCATCATCATGTAACCTCCTCCACTCCCCAATATCTTCATCTCTTTTTGGACCAAATATCTTCCTAAGCACCTTGTTTTCAGATATCTTAAATTTGTTTTCGTCATGTGAGGTAAGAGACCACGTTTCACTCCAATAAAGAACAAATGGTAAAATGATTGTTTTGTATATTCAGAGTCTTTACATTCCTTGAAAGCAGGCGAGATGTCAACAACTAGCTGACCGATTATTATTATTATTATAATTATTATTATTATTATTAGCACCGCGTCTTACTACCCGTTCGGGTTATACGCACTTACGCTAAGGTGTAGAAGAAGTAGGGTGATTGTGGTATGAAATGGAGGACCTACAGTTTAACGTGGAATCCGAACCACGGTAGAGGCCTGGCATTCCCCACATTCACATTCTGTCTTGTCAGAGGTGAAGGAAAGGTTTGGTAATCAGATAAATCTTTGCCGGGACCGAGGATTGAACCCCGGCCGCCAGCATAGAAGTCTGACACCTTACCCCCTAGACCGCCAGGTCACCGACCGATTAGTAGCGTGCATTTCCCGACTCTATTCGTTTCCTAATTTCCACTCAAATATCGCTACTGCCAGTTACGGACACTGAAATATACGTGGTTTATGGAGGGTGTAGACGAGCCAGGAGATGTAATAGAGGTGTTGTGTTCTTCTACCCCGCTCTGTGGACTTGGTTTCGGTCGAGAGCACCTCACACATCAACGAAGAGCCGGCGCGGCGTGGTCTCCTGATCAAAGCGTTGTTACATCCTTAACTCCCTTCATTATAATATCTCTCTGTTCCTTCTTGGAGCTTTTCAAGGTAAAAGGTGTTACATACAGAAATAATGAAAGAAAAAATTTAAATTATTTTACACTTTTTTTTTCTCTTCTCTTTTTCTATCTTGAGGTGTTTTTTTTTGTTTTTTTTTTTAATTTAAGGCGCCGGTTGTATCGGTGGTTTTGGTGATTGCAGTCGTCCCTCTTGTGTCGTCTTCCGGTGGCGCCTGCTGTGTTGACGTGAAGGACCATGATGCACTGTTGTAGGGCCTAGTACCACTGGTACATTATACCCCCTTCCCTCCACGCACAAACTTTACCTTGCACGTGGCAAGGTGCGTCACCTCCGACGACACTGTTGCCACATTTCCACACTCAGTACAGGGGTCTGCAACATCTTTAGGCCCTGATTGACTCACACGCTTATCAAAGGTCACCCATCCTCTCTCCGCTTTACTTTTAGTTCTCTTTTATCTGTAGATTTATATTCATACCTAAAATTCCACCGTACATCAAATAATTATATCCCCACCTTTCTAGAAAAAAAAATAGAATAGATTAAATAAACATTTTCATTTTCTTATAACATTATAGATTATCACTGATCAAGGTTATTTTGATCATTAATATTTTTGAAAGTATTTGATATATATGCGAGTTTAGAATAAAGAGGGATACACTTTTAATAACGTTGTGGTTTTCCCACGCGATATACTAGAAATTATTGTGATATCAATAGGTTGATCGTAGTCGAATAGTTGCCGACCCTTGTTCTAGGATATATAATAGTACAGTCCAATATTCATAAAAAGGGCCTTTTATAAAATATAAAGGTTTTTTTGCAGTCAACGTTGATAACAGTTTACTATATTATTATTAGTATTTGATAGATATTTATGATATCAGGGCTCTCAAGCACCTGGAAAAGTTGGAGAATTTCACATAAAGTAGAGCTACTGGAATATTTGAGCCATTTCAAGTTCTAAAATGCAGGGGCTTGCATGGGAGAGAAAGTGAAATGAAGAACTAAGCGAGCTGATATGTCCTATCTCCCCCACCCTGGCCTGGAACATGGGCTAAGTAACGAGACTGCATGAATTTATCCATCAAGGTTAAAACTATCTAGGTACATATTTCCAACACTAAGAGCATGACGGCATTCTAATCAATTTTATCAACAGTTAACTCCATTCCTCTAGGCTTTGACTTATTATTCCTTAATGCTGGAATCACGATCAACTTAACTTTAACTTAACGTAACGTTCACTTAAAGTTCACCTAACTTATTCCGGGATCACCATCAACTTAACGTAAGTTAACGTAAAGGACCTCCCGTGTGTTTAAATGGAAGCGATCACGATGCAGTTAACTTAACATAAGATATGTCCTGGGAGGTCTTTTACTTTAAGTGGACGTTACTTGAAGGGTATCACGTGATCTAGCCAGCCAATCATTATGCGAGTGACGTCAACAGGGCTATTTAGTAATTCATTTGTTGGTATTATGACCAATGTTTACTCTTTAGCGTAAGTTATAGTGATCAGACATTGAAACAAAATAATTAAACTAAAATAGGAGAGCTAACCCGAACGGGTAGTAAGACGCGCTGCTAAATAATAAATTAATAATAATAATAATACACATTTAGTTTGAAATACATTTGAAAGATATTTTGAAAACCCAACAAACCACATTGGGACAATATTATTGTTATGTGCGTCATAAGAGCGCTATTCCCGCTCTTCCTGGTTTCTGTGATGGGTTAGTTTCAGGTGGCTTAGGTTGTCAGACCACCCACCCCATGGATTTTAACGAGCAAGTAAGAATAGGGCAACACATTTTACCCGAAAGGTACTTTCACATAACTTCCAGGGTTCTCTTACACTCGACAATCAACACTGGGCCGACAATATTACTTCCACACAGAAGGAAGTTGTGCTACGGATTGTTTATCACGCAGTAAAAATCTTTCGACTCCAGCTGGGTTTGAACCCACGAGTATCGGGTCCTGAGGCGAGTACTTTACCATAAGACCACCGAGGTCAAGTTAACAATATTTGCAAAGTGACGTGATTTATCATCCCAGTATTTAAAGTAATAAAATATTAACGAGACCAAATTTTTATTGACACTTTTAATTATCTGTATTTCCTCTGTGTTGAAACCTTTTGTTTGCATTTTATAGCCTTTTATTTATAGGCGACACAATTCCAAACTATTATACGCAATAAATTCTAATTATTATATCGTAAATAATAAATGTTGTCAATAAATATAGAAAATGTTCTGCTGGAGGTGATTAAACTAATTTTACCTAAGACAGCACCACTTTAGAGAGCATTCAATATCATTATGGTAGTAAAACCCACACACAATCATTATTTAACCAAAATTGTTTATGTAAAATATCGTTGAGGTGTTTTGCTTCATTCCTAGCGCAAATGTATCGTATGTAGGAGCATCCAGCCGGCACTGTTAGGCCGGTGACAGACTGACCAGGTCACGCGAGTGTGTCGCATTGCTTCATATGAGGGCGGTCAGACTAGCGACACGAGCCCCGCGTCAGATTTGAAAACGTCTATGTGAGCGTTTCTTGGGCGTGGCGACGACCCCTCTCATAAGAAACAAGGCAATGAAATAAACCAGAGCGCGGCTTTTGTGTCGCGGTGACCAAAACGCCAGTCTCTGTCACCGGCTCTAGACTTCTACTCGTGTGATGAATCATTAACTGAATTGGTGATATCAGAATGGAACTAAGTCAAAATGTGTATTTTTTTATGTCAAAATGACGATACATAGTTTGGTGGTGAAAGGAGCTAAGTTACGCTAAAAATGGTGTATAGTAAGCACTAAGTTATTGAATCAATTTACTTTATATTCTTTAAAATGAAAAAAAAAAGATACATGGACACGGGAATCGAACCATCATTATATGCGCGATCGTACAGTTGTAGTTGTAGGCAGTAAAAAGTCAACACCGAGTCGATGGTGGCTGCGTTATCTGATAGCTCGTGACCTTGGCTGATCACACATTTGTAGCTGACGATTTCCACACGTCCATCACAGACTCTGCCTTAAAATGTGAGTGAAAAATTACCCTGGGCAAGGGACCAATCCTAAATAGCTCTGTGTTTAGAGTATTGGCGTACTAAGCCCAAAGTCCTCGTTTCAATTCTCGTATCCAGATATATTTTTTCAATTTAAAGAATATGAATTTTAGATGCGGGTATAGCCATAATCTATAATAATAAAGGAAGTGTTTGTCTGTGTGTGCGACGCCCAACCAAATCTACGGCATGCAGAGATCTGAAATTTCTAACATAGGTGTACGTGAGGAGGTCCGAATGTACCTTGAAGCCGGATTTTTAAATTTTTAATTAAGCTATTTTTAACAAATTTTTGAAGAAAATATATTTTTATCTGGATTATAACTACGTTTCAGAAATACGAGCACCACGAGGAAGGGGGGGGGGGCTTATATAATTCTTATACCACAATGGTTCACGGGCAATGTCGTGCGGGATCGCTAGTTAACAAATAAAATAGCTTTTCTATTTAAACCATCATTAATTAATTTTACCACCATTTGGTCAAGTAGCTTGTGGCTTGGCCAACAGCTATCGCCTCTAATTAGAGACGAAAATACAGTGACATTGTTGTGGTGAAATTTATTTTTAGCTAAATATATTATCACTATGTAGGCCTACTGTACATTCTTATTGTTCTTTATAAGTACAGGACAGACGCTATTTTACGCAACTTAAGTCAACAAATTAATCAAACAAATGTTTTTTTTAAACTAAATAATCATAAAATAAATTGTTTCCCCCACTAGAAAGGTTACTTTCGCAAAATATCCTAAGAAATGAATCAATTCAAATAAATAATTAAGCGATAATATTGTTTTTTATTTCCTGAAAATGTTACAAACATGGACCTGAATCCTTCTTGCACTCATCGATTCAATTATTGCATTGCCTACCAAGTAACTTCTGCAGGGCATCGCATCGCTCCAACTCAATCTGGCAACACTGTGTTTACCTTGTACGGGGATAATAACGAACATAAAAAAACACTTCCACAAAGAACAATAAACTGATGTTGTTTTACGATCGCCGAAATTTCGCCTATGGTGCCTACCTGCTTTATTTCATATCTATTTTTTTTTTCCTGTCGTAAAATCTTTTTAGTAATGGCTTTTTTTTATTCTTACATTTTCTGGTGGCGGAAGTTTTGGCGAGCTTAAATAACGCCAAGGTAGTTGTGGGGGTTTTTTTTNAGATGTTGCATTTAGGTTAAATATTGACAAAACTACTAACAGTACACGAGTTTGGTGTTTACTGGAACGAACACAATACTATTATATATGACCCTATACTTATATAGTATATGTATAGTACTAAGTTACTATTGTAAAAGTAGTTTAAAAGTTGACATTCTCCACTCTCACAAATCCCCCCACATTCTGGTTAGAGTGTCCGAGACACGAATTGTAACTCGTATAGGGGCGTAGAACGGACCTTTGTGAGTAGACTGTAATTTAATAGACGGGATCACCTCTGACAACACATCTTGTGAATGTGGGGAATGCCAGGCCTCCACCGTGGTTCGGATTCCACGTTAAACTGTAGGTCCTTCATTTCATCTCACAATCACCCTACCATTACACATTAGCGTAAGTGCGTATAACCCGAATGGGTAGTAAGACGCGGTGCTAATAATAATAATAATAATAATAGACCGGACCATAACACATTGGATTTATATATATTTTCCTCCTCCCCTGTTTGTTCTCCTACTGCCGGATAGCTCTACCCAAGAAAGTTATAAGCCGCCTTGGATCCTGGTGGTTATGGACTTGTACTTGTCTCTTCCAGCGCCTAAATAACTTTAGTGTGACGTTTCGTTTGATATGCCGCTCATCAGTAGAGGAGGGGGATAAAGCCACCAATATAGCTTTTTATGGTCTATCTATGGGGGGGGGGAGGGAAGATAGGGGTGTACTTTCCCCTTCCTTCCCCAAACCCACCCCTAAATTTGTGTTTTTTTCTCCGTGTCTCACTACTCATTCGGGCTACGTGCACATAAATTAACTGTGTTAATGAGATAAAGATGAGAAAGGTTGACATTTAAGAGGAAATGTATCTGCATACGGTTATAAGAAGAGCGGATAATCATTCAGGTAAAAGTCCACCCTTAATACACCAGACAGAGAGTCGAACCCCGAGTTCTTCATCATTGACAGTCTAGTTTACTGCAAGAAGGACGCCTTAAGCTATTCGACCACCGCTATGGGTATTAATTTTACTATTTGAAATAAAACTATTTATTTTTATGTTATTTTATTTAACGTGCTCTTTCTGAGCCGACTGATTTTATCAGCACACGACTTATAAACTAACTTTAATCTAGAACCGACACAACACCCAGCCCCCAGGCCATTAATTTGTCACCATGAGAGGGTAAACCCACATTTAACCAATGATACATTTATTACGACCAAGCCGAGAATCGAACCCGGGAAACTTAGCTCAGTATACAGACACACTACTGACTGAGCTGACGTCTTGCGCTCAAAAACCAAAAACTGTTGTTTCGTAATCGCGGTACTTTATACGCTACCAACTAAATGTAAAGATATTTCTGCGACGTGCTGTGGCACAACTGGTCGGTTTAAAACAATTATTTTAAAGTGGGTCCGCCGCGTCCGTGACTACGAAAGGAACGTGTTTTCTCCGCATACGGGCTGAAGCCGTTCATTGGTCGTACCGAATTCAATCTGCGATTGGAAAGTGTTCCTACTAGGAGGGGAAGTGATTTTTTTTTATCAGTCTTATTAATCAGAGGAGAAACACTCTTGATTACAACAGATAACTATCACCGGATAAACTTCAGATCAAGCTACGGTTGGTGTCGTCCGAGTTGAGGGAGAATGTGAGAAGAATGATGGATCCCTCTGTCTATCTCTTTATTCTCTAGCTCTATCTTTAGCTCTGTCTGTCTCTTTCTTTATTCTCTCTGTTTCTCTCTATCTCTCTTTATATATTTCCATATCTGTCCCTTTATCTTCTCTCACCAGTTTCGGTGGCCGCATTGTTTAAGGTGTCACTCTCGCAATAGACTGGACAGCTGAAGACAGAAATATCGGGGTTAGAATCCCATTCGGGTGTACCGAGGGGATTTTTTCCTAAATAGTTTTCCACTCTTCCTCCACATGAATGCGGGTACACTTCCTCTATGTTAAAACTTCCTAATCCCTAACTCATTAGCGTAATTAGTATATATGCGTATAGCCCAAACAGGTAGAAGAGGTGGTTCTAAAAATAACAATCTTGGTGACACCCATATTTTTTCCTTCATTATGTCCCCCGTTTGCTTTTGAGCTGAATGCTGGTGCATTTTCATATAACATACAGTACTCGTAATCTTTCCTTAGCGTTAACATAATATAATATTAAGTCACCAATACACAACACACCAGTGAACGTCCTGATAACGGAATATTGTGGGAGGGTTGGGGGAGGGAATAGTTTAAAGGACATTTGTGTCCCTGGCAACATTCCGTCAGCCGCGACTGTTGGTTTGATTGAAGGTACATCCATAAAATAGTGTGTTGGGTCAGGAATGGAATAAAGAAGAAATGGGGGTGGTTAGCTCCATTCGGCCTTAAAGCTATCTTAATTATCTTATTGACCCGCGTCTGTGGCCGCATCGCATGGTCTAACACGCTATTCTCGTGTTAGACTAGATTGCCGAAGATGGGGAGATAGGGCTTCGACTCCGGTCAGGTGCACTGATTTTTTCTTCATTTTTTCCCACTCTCCTTTCACGCAAATGCGGGTTCACTTCCTCTCCCGTAAACCTTCCTAATTCCTAAGCCATTAGTGTAATTAGTACATAGGAATATAACCCAAACAGAAAGTAAGACACGGTGCTAATAAATAATTATCTTATTGATTGTATAGATACTGAAAGAAATGATAATTTCCGGTAAAATTGTCAGATGATTGAATTTCAGGAGAAGGGGATGTTTTATATTATTATTATTATTATTATTATTATTATTATTATTATTATTATCACCACGTCTTACTACCCGTTCGGGCTATACGCACTTACGCTAATGTGTAATGGTAGGGTGATTGTGAGATGAAATGGAGGACCTACAGTTTAACGTGGAATCCGAACCACGGTGGAGGCCTGGCATTCCCCACATTCACAATCTGTCTTGTCAGAGGTGAAGGAAGGGTTTTGGTAATCAGATAAATCTGTGCCGGGACCGAGGATTGAACCCCGGCCGCCAGAACATTAGTCTGACTTTTATAATATTGAAGTATTGATATACCTGGACTACAGCAGGCCCGACGTTAGTGACACAGTCAACCGCCGAGCGCTATAGTCGATACGTGAATGTGAGAATAAAGGTCATTGGATAATGTTTATGGTGTTAACGTCGTCGCGAGAAATTAAACTGAAGAAGTTACTTTTAAAAGTTTGGATATCTCGAGTGAGCTCGTTACATTTAAATAGATGGATTTTTCTTTCTTGAAAAAATAATAGAAAAATGTTTCAAACCAGAAAAGGCTAAGGAAAGATTTTTCGGTAAAATTTTCTCATTTCTAGAGCCCAGTAGAGTTTCCCATTTGCCGGACGATAAACCGGAACATGATGTACATGATTAACCTAAAAATATAAAACTGTGTTGAGTGTGTTGTTGTAATAATGCGATGTATGGGGCTTTGTCAAAATTAAAATACTAATTATTGTGTGTTGTTATTTCAGGTAAGAAGCAGTTGGCTGTGATGTGTCTGTAATTATCATTGGTGAGTGCTAATGATGGTGATTCTCGTAGCTTTGATGAGTGGTGAGTAAAAACTGCACATAATTAGCATAGCTCGCCGATTGATGAGTAGAAATTGTTAACACACTTGACAAAACTTGCTGATTGGCGAATAAACAAAGCTGAACAGACTTGGCATAGCTTGCTGATTGGCGAATAAACAAAGCTGAACAGACTTGGAATAGTTTGCTGATTGGCGAGTAAACAAATCAGAACAGACTTGGAATAGCTTGCTGATTGGTGAATAAACAACTCTTAACAGACTTGGAATAGCTTGCTGATTGGCGAGTAAACAAAGCTGAACAGACTTGGCATAGCTTGGTGATTGGTGAACAGAAATTGTTGAACAGACTTGGAATAGTTTGCTGATTGGCGAGTAAACAAATCTGAACAGACTTGGAATAGCTTGCTGATTGGTGAATAAAACAACTCTTAACAGACTTGGCATAGCTTGCTGATTGGCGAATAAGCAAAGCTGAACAGACTTGGCATAGCTTGGTGATTGGTGAACAGAAACTGTTGAACAGACTTGGAATAACTTGTTGATTGGTGAGTAGCCACTAATATAGATAATAATTAGAACAAGCTAAATGGTTAGGTAATACGAGGCATAGTCTGCTGTTTGTCAGTGAAACTCCAACAAGGTGAAATGCTTCAAGCTCCCAGTATAAACTGATGTGCATTATCCCCTTCCAGCAAACACTCGACTCACGAGTTTCCCTCCAACAAGAGGAGCGAAATACATTATTCATTTCCACCGGAACAGGGTTTAATTAATATCCTCCCTTCCCTCTCCTTGTCACGTCTGCGCGGGGCAGGGCTCGTCATGGCCTGATATTCGGGGGCTCACCCATCCACCCCCTGCCGCTTCCTCTCATGCGAGGTGACCCTGAGCCCATCCTAGGAGTCATGTATCATGTTCTCCTGGTACAAGAAGCTCTGTATTATGGTCTACTCATACAAAGAGCCCTGTAATATGTTCTCCTGATATAAAGTAGCTTTTTGTATTATGTCATCCTGATAAGAGGTGCTCTGTATCATATTCTCCTGGTATAAGAAGCTCTGTATTATGGTCTCCTCATACAAAGAGCCCTGTAATATGTTCTCCTGATATAAAGTAGCTTTTTGTATTATGTCATCCTGATAAGAGGTGCTCTGTATCATATTCTCCTGGTATAAGAAGCTCTGTATTATGGTCTCCTCAGACAAAGAGCCCTGTAATATGTTCTCCTGGTATAAAGAAAGTATCTTTGTATTATGTCATCCTGATAAGAGGTGCTCTGTATCATATTCTCCTGGTATAAGAAGCTCTGTATTATGGTCTCCTCATACAAAGAGCCCTGTAATATGTTCTCCTGGTTTAAAGAAAGTATCTTTGTATTATGTCATCCTGATAAGAGGTGCTCTGTATCATATTCTCCTTATACAAATAGCTCTGTATCATTTTCTCCTGGCACAAGAAGCTCAGATTATGGGTCTCCTCATACAAAGAGCCCTCTAATATGTTCTCCTGATATAAAGTAACTTTTTGTATCATGTCATCCTGATAAGAGGTGCTTTTTATCATATTCTCCTAGAACAAGGTGCTCTGTATCTACCATGTTCTCCTTATACAAATAGCTTTACATCATGATCTCCTCCTGCCTGGTACAAAAAAATATCTATGAATCATATTCTCCTAATGAATGAGCCGTGTCAGGTTTACTGATATGTTTAAAAAAAAGGTTTACCACTTTTATTCAACGTAAATATGAATACACTTTCTCTAAATGCTACCTTGCTCGACTGTCTCCACCCTATTAATAACACGAACAGGTGTGTTGTTAATACATGAAGCACGGAATAAGATACTCTATATAATTTACATAGAGTACACGTTCATATTTTGCGAGGTAAAAACCACTTAATGTGATATTTTAAGTGGACTAATTAGTCAACCGCGGTGGCCTTGGGGTAAAGTACTCACCTCAGGACCCGATGTTCGTGGGTTCAAACCCAACCAGGGTTGACGGATTCTTCACGAGAGATAACATTCCTTCGGAGGGGAAGTAAAGCCGTCGGTCTCATATCGATTGTGGCGTGTAAAAGAACCCTGGAATGTATGTGAAAATACCTTTCCCGGCAAAATTTGTAGGCCCTTTCGCTCTCGATCATTGAAATTCTCCTGTGCTGATGTAATCAGTAGTTACAGAAAGTTCTCGTTAAATACCTCAAATATATATTTTTTAAATTAAAAAGTAAACTTATTTATTCTCTTTCTGATCATTAACTCTTGGATTATGTGTCAAAATAAAAAGTCATAAACAATAGTTTAAAAAAATCATATGCCCATGAATGAAAGTATGCAATATTTCTCACGCTTGCGAAGAATCAACCAAGTGAAGATGAATTGTTTGAATAATTATAGTTGTAGTTTACATTTCCCTCCGTGTTTGAGCTGAACTTTGACCTCGAGTCCTACATACTGAGCCGTTCACTCTTCCGACCAATGAGCGTGTCTGATACCTCCTTCGTAATAACTCACAGGGAACTGGGGGACTTCCCCTTCCCCCTGGAATCAAAAGGACTTGAAACTTCTAGAGTCTAGACACTACAAGGAAATCCCCCCTTCCCCCTTGCAACACATGGACAAGGTTCCTAAATACACTACGGGGGATTTCACCCCTACCCCGGGCAACGCATGGACAAGGTTCCTAAATACACTACGGGGGATTTCACCCCTACCCCTGGCAACTCATGGACAAGGTTCCTACAGACGCTACGGGGGATTTCACCCTTACCCCTATCAACACATGGACAAGGTTCCTAAAGGCACTACTGGGGATTTCACTCTTACCCCTGGCAACTCATGGACAAGGTTCCTACAGACGCTACAGGGGATTTCACCCCTACCCCTGGCAACACATGGACAAGGTTCCTAAAGGCACTACGGGGGATTTCACTCTTACCCCTGGCAACTCATGGACAAGGTTCCTACAGACGCTACAGGGGATTTTACTCTTACCCCCTGGCAACACATGGACAAGGTTCCTAAATACACTACGGGGGATTTCACCCCTACCCCTGGCAACATATGGACAAGGTTCCTAAAGGCACTACGGGGGATTTCACTCTTACCCCTGGCAGCAAGTGGACAAGGTTCCTAAATACACTACAGGGGATTTCACCCCTACCCCTGGCAACATACGGACAAGGTTCCTAAAGGCACTACGGGGGATTTCACTCTTACCCCTGGCAACTCATGGACAAGGTTCCTACAGACGCTACAGGGGATTTTACTTTTACCCCCTGGCAACACATGGACAAGGTTCCTAAATACACTACGGGGGATTTCACCCCTACCCCGGGCAACGCATGGACAAGGTTCCTACAGACGCTACAGAGGATTTCACCCTTACCCCTGGCAGCAAGTGGACAAGGTTCCTACATACACTACGGGGGATTTCACCCTTACCCCTGGCAACGCATGGACAAGGTTCCTAAATACACTACGGGGGATTTCACCCTTACCCCTGGCAACGCATGGACAAGGTTCCTATAGACGCTACAGGGGATTTCACCCTTACCCCTGGCAGCAAGTGGACAAGGTTCCTACAGACGCTACGGGGGATTTCACCCTTACCCCTGGCAGCAAGTGGACAAGGTTTCTACATACACTACGGGGGATTTCACCCCTACCCCTGGCAACGCAATGGACAAGGTTCCTACATACGCTACAGGGGATTTCGCTCTTACCCCGGGCAACGCATGGACAAGGTTCCTACAGACGCTACAGGGGATTTCACTCTTACCCCTAGCAACAAGAGTATAAGGTTCCTACAGACGCTACAGGGGATTTCACTCTTACCCCTAGCAACAAGAATACAAGGTTCCTATATAGACTATAGGGCAATTCATTCTTTTCTCTGGCATCAGAATCCCTAGGTGTGTTGTGCCGACCCCTTCCCCCCACCCTTCCATATAATAATTTATAATTTTGGTATCAACAGACAATAAAACCGAATACCAAAAACCGTTAGAATGATCGATCAACCATCCCTGGGATATATTTATTCAACTGCTGGTCAATAGTTCACAGCCGTCACGGTCACACTTGACCTTCATTATTATTTCCTCCTGACGGCTTCAACCTTGACACGACCGACATCTCGCTTCAACACATCATCATCAACTTTCCAAAATTTCCCTCTCGACAGATTGGTGGGAGGTATTCCGCCCTGTTCATATTTCCAGGAGGACGAGTTCTTTCTAATAGAGCTTGACTGTTATGTAGATGCTCTTCAAGGGACGCTGGGAGTTGACCACTTCCGACACACCTGAAGCGTCAGAGAGATAATTACCCGCTATCACGCACCGCGCCGTGACGGCCGTGATTGGAGGGGTATCGGTACTTGGTATCTACAGGTACTCACTTCACATGTGCGCACACAGATAACAGTTTTTAACAGAATCGCTAAAGATGTTTTCAATAATGTTTTATTTATGAAACAAATAAGCCAAAGCTATTATTTATGCTTTTTAGTGAGGATTACTACATCTAAATATCATATTCTGAAAATTGAAAAATGACACCTGGACACGGGAATTGAACCCGGGACCTTTGGTTTAGTACGCCAATGCTCTTGCCACTGAACTATCCAGGATTTTTCAATTTTCAGAATATGATATCTAGATGGAATAATCCTCACTAAAAATATAATAGTTTTGGCTATTTGATTCTTAAATATGAAATCCCTTACCTTTATAATAATTGTACAAATGGCAGAAATAAGCCAACTACCGAGTCGAGGGTGGTTGCGTTATCTGATAGCTCGTGATCTTAATAAAATCACACATTTGTAGCTGACGATTTCCGCACGTCCGTCACAGACTCTGACTTAAAATATGAGTGAAGAGTAATCCTGGGCACAGGATGAATACAATCCCTAAGGTTACGGGTTCGATTCCCGTGTCCAGGTGTCATTTTTCAATTTTCAGAATGCTTTGTTTGTTTTTACATTTTCAAAATTAATCATCAATATACTATGAATAAACGATATTTTATAATAAAACAAATAAAACTATGAAATAGTTAATGCTGTAAAAAACTAAACAAATACTCATTTTGAACTAAATACGTCGAAAACACTTTTAAAATATTTTAAAATGGTAAAAAATCCGTTATCGGTAAACAACCCTCAAGTTCATTCGGCAGTGAACATTTACTGCACAGTTTTATCAAGTGTATAATAATAAGAAGCTATAAACCGTGTTTCACTGATTTCAAATCATCACAGCTCGCGAGTTATAAGGGGTCAAACTTGCTATTTTATGCTTTTTGGTTCCATTGTTGAGGTAAAGTAATGTTAATTCACGGGGCTGAAATTTAGTATAACTGGACATTAATAATATGAGGTGTATAAAATAAAATATTTATTATAACAATACTATTAATTTTAATTATTATAAATACCTGCTTCAGTGACCGCATGGTCTAAGGCGTCACTTTCGTGTTAGACTAGACTGTTGATGACTTGGAGATTAGGGTTAGAATCCCGGTTGGGTGTACTGAGGGAGGTTTTACAAAATGGTTTTCCACTCTCCCGCCATGCAAATATGGGTACACTCCCTCTAAATTCAAACTACCTCATCCCTAATTCATTGGAATAAGTAGTACATATTCATATAATATGAACGTGGTACTAAAATATATACTAATACTAAGAGCTGTAATTGTTTGAAATTTTTAATAGCTATTTATAGCTTTTATACACCTGTTAAAATGTACTATTTATAGCTTTTATACACCTGTTAAAATGTACTATTTATAGCTTTTATACACCTGTTAAAATGTACTATTAATAGCTTCTATACACCTGTTAAAACTGTGCGATAACATCATATTCTCGAACGACTTTAAACGAATCTATTCTCCCAAAAAACCAGCATACTTATTTTATGTGTCATGTCGAACACTGCATAGGCCTTAAATATAAATTTCAAAGCCATTTTTGAACAATTCCAAATTTTCAAAAATCACACCTCAGTAAACCACCTTTAATTTAAGGGAAATGGTCTAAATAAAAATAAGTCCCAAGGTATAACAACATAACTTCTAAATATAAGTTTGAACAGAATCCATCAAAGTGTGTCATAACTAGGTCCAGGGACAGACAGACAGATATTACTGTAAGACCCACTTTATGTTCGGGGGCACATAAACAGTAATCCTGAGGGAGAAATTTTTTCACGGTCACAATATTTTCTCTTTATATGACCATATACATATTATATACATAGATGAGTTAACCTAAATTGGACAAAACGGATCAATTCTTAACAGTCTATAATACCCAGCTCAGCGATTAGTGCGTTAATACATACAATCTGTATTTTAAAACTCCAAAGATCATATCATGAAATTAAATTAAAACTATAATACATTTTTTAGACATTAAGGGGGGATGTAGGGGACTCGAGAAAAGAAAAGTGTTTTGGTAGTTTCTATATAAAACTTTCTTTTTTCGCCAAACTAAATAAATACTGCTCCAGTAGAAACATAGAGTTAAAGTTACATCACATGTTCATATCCACAGTCGTTGAATATCTGTCAAGAGCATAGCATTAGATGAGAAACTTTTATTATTATTATTATTAATATTAGTATTATTATTATTATTATTATTAGTAGTAGTAGTAGTAGTAGTAGTAGTAGTAGTAGTAGTAGTAGTATTAGTAGCAGCACCACGTCTTACTATCCGTTCGGGTTATACTCACTTACGCTAATGTGTAGTGGTAGGGTGATTGTGAGATGAAATGGAGGACCTACAGTTTAACGTGGTAGTAGTAGTAGTAGTAGTAGTAGTAGTAGTAGTAGTAGTAGTAGTAGTAGTAGTAGTAGTAGTAGTAGTAGTAGTAGTAGTAGTAGTAGTAGTAGTAGTAGTAGTAGCAGCACCACGTCTTACTATCCGTTCGGGTTATACTCACTTACGCTAATGTGTAGTGGTAGGGTGATTGTGAGATGAAATGGAGGACCTACAGTTTAACGTGGAATCCGAACCACGGTGGAGGCATGACATTCCCCACATTCACAAGATGTCTTGTTAGAGGTGAAGGAAGGGTTTGGCAATCAGATAAATCTGTGCCGGGACCGAGGATTGAACTCCGGACCTCCAACACAGAAGTCTTACACCTTTCTTACCTCTAGACCACCAGGTCACCAGAAACTTTTTAAATAAAAACAAAAAGTTGTCATTAAATTTCAGGACACCCTTGACTTAAAAAATATTGTGGTGTGAAGGAAATTAAACTATATGGTTGTACTGAAGCAATATTTATTTTATTTTGGCCAAAAATATATTTGGATATAAAAACTGCAAAAACACTTATCTTTTTTTACGTTATCAATACACCACCTTTGATTATAGCGTAACGTTTTTTAATGCTACACACATACGTTTTTATTACACCCCCCCCGAAAGTTTTTATTTCACTTAACACCCCGAGTCGACTCATCACGGGACAATAACACTCCCACACACCGCAGATAGGATCTTACTGCTACAGCTACAGCAGTTCTGTGTACAAACATGTTTTTACATAAACACCCGAGAGCGTTCGTTTCATAAGAATAAAAGGTAATGAACGATCTTTTGTGGAGGTGGTCATTTACAACTTTCATCCATCATCTATCTCTCTTTAAGTCTCAACTCATATTTCGTTCAATCTTCAGAAGGATTTCAAAGTTTATTAAGTGTTGTTACATGACACGTGTTGAGATGTTGGATGTGTTTTTTTTTAATCTTCCTTCGTACGTGTTTAATTTCACTAAGGCTGGTATATCCATCAAGTGTGTGTGTGTGTGTTGTGTTTCCATTAACACAGATAATTCCAAGTATGTGTTGTCAGGTAGTCCACGTGTTTCTGAAGATCTGACAGGCTCTGTTGAGTATCCGGAACTCTTCATGCAAGGACGTATCGCTTCTTCTTGTCTACGTTTCTTTGGTAATAAACCTGCACTTGCGATCACGTGGTCTTAGACGTTTAGGCTGTGGTCGCACCTCTCCGGGGCTCGAATGACGTTATAATGTATTGAGTGTAGTTTTCCTTATGTGGTTTATCAATAGGAGTTTCCAGTCCTCCATCAGAGATAATGTGGACTTATTATCTCCTGTCTTGCCTATTTCTACTTCTTAGCTTAGTTGAACCTTTGTGTTGAGCATACCAATCTTTCACTTGAAGTGCCTAGGCACTATTAGTTTCTGTCACGTTACTCCGTTTACTGAAGCCTGATAATAATCATCGTAGAAATAACATTTTAGAAAATGAAAACATATTTATTTGCTGTATACATTGACAATATTTTACTAAATTATTATTTTATAGATGTTGATTTCTATCTCATGACTTGACGTATGAATACGTAAAAACTAGGTCTCGTAGCTTATTTATTTAAAATAAATTAACTTAAGGGTATTTTATTTACAACACATTATAAAGAATTTAAACGTCTTTGGAATTGACCTTGAATATTGAATTCAAAATGGGAATATGTGAATAGATTTTAGTGATAAATAGGACAACGATTTTATTTTTAGAAATAACAAAAATAATTTTAGGATATTTTACGAACAATTTATTTTTGAAAATTTTAATTTTGTTAAATACAGGCCTATTTGAACCATTTACTTTAATATATATATATATATATATAAATTGATTACTGTGATTGATGATTATATGTTTGTTTTTATAAGTACAACTTATAGGCCTATAAAGGTAGTTTACTAAAAACCTATTTTTTAACAATTGCTTCGAAGCTATAACACACAATACGAGACACTTTGGACGATTGTGTCGTTGTAGCATTTATTTATGTTATATGACTTTCAACACTCAACATTCAATGCTAAGATTTAATAATACATATTTCTATTAACTATTATTATTATTGTATAGGTATGCACTACAGTTATCTTCATTCACAATAATAGACGTCTTATAAAATGACTTAATATTTGCTTGGAAGAAAAATAGTTTTTTTTTTTGTTTAACACAACTCAAAATAATCGGAGATCAACCTAATCACAGTCGGCTACCAGGCATTCGAAGGTTTAATTCTCCCTCATATGTAATCTTGTAATCTATTTTAGCGAGTGAAAAAGAACTTAAATGAAATTTACTCCTCGTTTTGGAATCGTGCGTGTGTATTTAGGCGCTCTATCACTTTGGTATTTTTCCTTTTCTTTAGCTTGCTCCATAACGTGATCTGTTGAGAGACTTTAAACGAAGTATCAAGCGACGAACCTATAATTACACCTTCACTCTTCATTTTCAGACCGCCTCCTGTAACCCCCTCCTTTTCCATCTGACCACTAAAGTGCACCGGTAATTAAAAGGCCAGGTTCCTAAGAAACATTCTGACCTGATAACTGAAACGAATGTTTTACAAGGTTCTACTTTACCACGCGGAGGGTATACCATGTAATCATTGCAAGTGGGACACATACGTATAGCATGCAATTTTGCGCCGGTTCTTTTAATAGAGCGATTTGAAATCTTTCCGAACGACAATCAGCTGGCTGTAAATACGATGCGTTCTGCCCCCCTCCCCCTCAATCATATCAGGTCATATGTTTTGAGTGATGATGCACAGCTAATGTCGACGGTAGTAATTGTGGATCTAGAATATCTAGAGCAGTGACCTAGAAAATGCTGTCGATAATTTGGTACATTGCAGGCGCGTGATCAGAAGAAGTACACAGCTTAGGCTTACCCTCGGTACGAATCACAAGACTAAGGCGTCACACTCGCGATATACCGAGACTTCAATTGATGTGGAGATTGGAGTTCTAATCCCGGTCGGATGTACTGAGGGTTTTTTCCTAAATGATTTTCCACTCTCCCTTAGTACAACTGTGGGTGCACTTCTTATAAACTAAGCCTTCCTGATCCCTAGCACAATAGCGTAATTAGTACATATTCGCATAGTCCAAATGGGTAGTAAGACGCGATTGCAAAATAAAAATTTAAGAATAAAAAGACAAATTTAATTCGACTCATTTTAAGCTAATTATTTGGAAGGGAACAGAGGTTTGCACTTTATGAAGTTATCAGGGTAATTAACGTCCGATTCCTAAACACAGGTTTATATTGGACTGTGACTTACCAACTAGCTTAATAGTTCATCTCACGGTTGAATAGCCAGGAAATTAGATACAATATCACGCTAGATACAAAACTCGCATACAAGGACGGATTTATTCATTCTTCACTTGGCGACACCGAAATTGGGATAAGTTTAGTAGTATTGTTAATTTGTAAATGAGCTCTTAATACCTCTGGTTCGAGATGTATTACCTACCTAATCTAGGTGTTATCCCTGGTACGAGATGGGCTTTTAACCTAGAGCACCACACCTAACAATAAACACTCTACACCATCTTCAATAGTGGGTATGCATCGTCAGGTTAAGCACGCACACACATATTAAACTATTTTAGTAACCACCTAGGACTGAACCAGGGTCTCCACTAGACCCAAAGTCGAGCTAAAGGGTATACTTTTATAGAACCAGCATAAACATTATAGCTAACCCTCATCGGTGGTCACGTGGATTAAGGAGTTACACCCGCGATGGACTGGATTGACGGTGAGGGTGAGGTCACGGCTAGAATCCTAGCCTGGCGTACTTGTGGCGGTTTTTCATAAATGGTTTCCCACTTTTCATTCACACATATGTGGATACATTTCTCTAACTTATACCTCATCTCCAACCCATTAGTGTAAATGTGTAGATAACTCAGACAGATGGTGAGATGCAGAACTCACACAGACACAAAGAAAATCTCTCTGTTATCTTGGTAAATAAGTAAAATAATTCTTCATTAAAAAGATAAATAGTAGTATTTTTGCAGTTTTAATAACAAACACATTTTTCTCAAAAATAAAAAAAAAAATTCTCCAGTTGAAACAAAGAGGTTAATTTTCTAAACATTGTGTTTTCAACACTGTTGTTAAATATCTGTTATGAGCATAGCAGCGTTTGATGAGAAACTTTTTAAATGAAGAGAAAAAGTTGTCATTAAATTCCAGGACACCCTTGATATATATTCAACAACTGTTTATATCACCAGGTGAGGAAAATTAAACTATGTTTTAACAGGATACATATTTTTTTTATTTTTTCGAAAAAAATTGTTTGCTATTAAAAAAACAAAAATACTGCCCTTAACTCGTGATCCCTTCCATCCCCCTCCCCCCCCCCTTCCTTTTCAAAGTCACCACCGCCAAACGCTGAAGCATGCCGGTTGTCATTTTATAATTAGACAATTTCACATTTGTCTTGTCGTCGGCCCGTTCCAATCGCTCGATTGTTGTCCACCAATTACCTGGTCAAACCAATCGCGCGGCTCTCGAAGAGAGTTCAGCAGAAGTGGACCAGGTTCGGGAAAGTAGTTTCGGAAACACGGACAGACGAGCATCGCGCCGAGGGTCCGCTAATGGGACTAGGGCCCTTTCGCGGTCACTGGGCCGACCATACCTTTTTGGTCATTAACAGAACACAACTTTCAGAGATAATCCCAAATTTAACTCTGAAGTGATTTTTTTGAGTGAGCAGACTATATAGACATTATAGAACCCACACACAGGTGGGCAAGCGGATTGAACGTCAGGCTCATCTTTTATAGTATGCCGGTCACGGAAAGTTCGTGGTTCAAGTCTCGGCTGGGTATACCGAGGGTAGTTGTTTCCTCCATATGCCTACTCAATGACCGCCTCTGTGGTCTAGTGGTCAGAGCTCCTAGCTACAGATCCAGAGGTCCCGGGATCAATCCCCGGTGCTTTCAAATTTTTCTGTGAACCAGTTGGACTATAACGGGGTCATCTCAGCCTAGTGAGAACAAATGAGTAGCTACTTGAACATAAAAGTAGTGGCTTCAGTCTATAAAACTGAGAGTAAAGGCCTGAGGGTTTTGTTGTGCTGACCACATGACACCCTCTATCCACATAGGTTGGCACTATATTCACCAACAGATGGCGACCTCTCGGTCGGTATTGCTCGATGGCGGGCTGATTCCATGGAGTTTTTTTTATGGTCGCTCACTTTACATCCACACAAATATGGGTACATTTTATCTTGCTTCTAGCCTCCTCAAGTATACCTCATTACTGTAATTAAATGCGGGTAGCCGGGCTGGGCTCTATACTAATAAGACTTGTTGCTAAATAAAAACAACCGAAGGTTCTGGCGCGTGGTGTATTCACATACTGTGTCAGTCGAACTCTCTTAATACACACGTACTATTACGTTAGTGTGTTAGGGATGAGTGAGGTTGTATTTAGAGGAAGTGTACCCACATTTACCTTGGGAGATAGTGGAAAACCATTAAGAGAAAACCACCCTCAGTAGGGCTAGGCTCGTCCGTGATTTGAACCTCAGTCTCCCCGTCATCAGCATGCCAGTCCAACACGAGAGTGACGCCATAGACCATTCAACCACCGAGGTGACTACCAACAGCTTAGCGAGTTTATTATCGCGTCCACCTATTGAGGCTACGGTTCCCAGGGTTGAATGCCAACATAGCTGAGAAATAAATCATGGGTGGAATTGTGGCCTTGCCTTTAACTGTGATGAATTAACGGCCGGGGTGAGGGGGAGGGGGGGTGGCGGCGAGTATTACGTCTGTTTTAGGATTAGATTTAGGTTCTTAGTCATGTGGTCTAGTGATCAGTCGGTCAGAAAGTGCACGATAAATACCCCAAACAGCAGACAGAAACTTTATTTATAGCCCAATTGTCATACCAAGATATGATGTTTTTAGAAAATAGTAACTTTTTTTGATCGACATTGATAACATTTTACTATATTGTTATTTTTATTTTATGTTTTGATAATATTTATCAAAAGTTACAGCTGCAGGTCACATGACTTGATGTATAAATACGTGAAAGTAGAGCTAGTAACTGTTTTAGATGTCAGATAAGGTTCTTCCTATGAAGATTGGACTCTAGCAACTGAGATGATTTTACTGTCGGATAAAGACAAGACAGTCTTTGGTGCATGCACTTGACATTCTCCTCCTCCCCCCCTCCCCCCCCCTTCCCCGTCCCCCTTTCGTCACTCCTGAGCTGTGTTTATCAGCAGTTCAGACAATCCCTCCTCCTGTGCCGCCTTTAGAAAGTAGTCAACGGCTGTTATGATCCACGCGTTACGTAACCTCAGGGAGTTGAGAGTATCGTACGAACAAGAAGTCAGTGTAGGTAACAAGTACCTCCTCCTCGGCGTCACGCCCCAGGGCACCTCCATCGACCGGTAGAACACCTCTCATTACTCCACGGCGATTAGTAGCGCTCTCTGTCGGGTGGTCGAGGCAGAGGGTACCACCAACCGGAGCTGGAGATAAAGTCAGGATAATGATAGTGCTGCTCTGAATTAATCTCTCTCTCCGCCCACCTTCCCTCCATACACACAATCTTTATGGAGGGGAGGGTTCCTCCGGGAGATTTGTTACCGTCTTCCTGTGACGTCTGAGGGGAGGAACAGGCTTCACGCTGGTTCACAGGGTATTTGCACAGGGAGGCCGTTTCATCAGCAGTGGGACATTTTCAATGTTTATTGGCTTGGATTGTTAATTACAATAAAATTGGGATATTTTTTTTAACACTACTAGGGATAAGGAAGACTACATTTAGAGAAAGTGTACCTACATTTGGGTGGAGAAAAATGTAGAATCTTTTAGAGAAACCACCTTCAGTACACCCGACCGAGATTCGAACCTCGATCTCACCATCATCGACAGTCTGGTCTACCGAGAGAGTAGCGCCTTAGATCATACAGCCACCAAAGCGGATATGAAGATAAATTACTCCGCACACTTGTATGAGTTACTGTTTGATAAAAAAAAAAGGGTTTTAAAACGCAAACAAAGGGTTCGAAATCAAAGATAGTATCGAGAATTGGGTGTTTTAATAAACTAATTAGTCTTTGTGACATTATCTGACTTTAAAGATTGGGATGTCATTTTGTAAACAGTACGATATTTTACTAATTAGCGTTATAGGTATACCAAATATGTTTCAAATTACTTGATATTCAAGTTAAAAGTTGGAATGAAGCTCATCTACTGATGAGTTCCACTTGCTTGAAGGGAAATTTCCTCACGTTTCTCTATTTCTCAAGGCAATGTCAGTTCTGCAGTTTCCAAACCACTAAAACAATCCTCCGTTATATTCGAATGTTCTGTTGTGGCCCTGTTTAAACATGACGTTATTTGTTTGACAAATGTTAGATCTGTGATTCTAACCATTTACTTTAATATTGAAACTGTGACATTTCGAATGAAACGTCCTTGAAAATGAGATGGTTTCACCTTTTCATAGTACATTTTAAATCCATTTAGGTGAAAACCATATTTTGAAGCAAACCACTTCTTAACTAACTTTGGGATTTCTGTCCCCCTTAATAAACATTTTTGAAGGAAGGTCATGTTGATTCTGAGGGCTGTTCCCAAACTGATGAGAATCAGTTTCTCGTCATATCTCACGCGATTACAAAACTAGATTGTATTTTGAAGATAAAGCTCGCACCGGTCGTCAAACGGTCTTAAAGCCTCACTCTCGAGATAAACTTGGCTACCGGTGACTGAGAGGTCAGAACTTTAATCTTGGCGGGGTATGTTTCATTTTTCACATTTTATTTATCACAGTGTTGCACACAACTCCTCCCCAAGACAATACGAGTGCATTTTCTCTTAAACGACCCTTTTCCCCTTATCTTTAGTCCCTTGGTTAAGTCAATAATAAATTTGGTGTATTCAACTATTTACTAAATTATACAATAATTATAAAGTTCAACGTTTGTCTGTTTCCCTAGTTTTGTATCGTGGATTGTACAGTGTACAGTTTGGGTTTTCAAACATACACCCCCTTAATTTATCTTAGATTACCGCATCTCATTTCTTAAACCTGTCGATGTAAGTAACTTACTGTGCCCTTAAGATGGGTTGGAAAGGAACGTGAATCAAGGTCAATTTTTTTTGTAGTTATAAAAAATAGTTCTTGAATAACTGTCAAGAGCATCTCGTAGTTTGACCAAGACTTTTTCTCTTCATTAAAATTCATATTCAAATTCAGCTATACCCACGTTAGAAACGCATACACTGTAGCACTATTTTATTTATCGTGTCCCAAGTTTTTGTCATAATAAAAAAATAATAAAAAATGGACCTTAGCTTGATTTCCCTCCCCCACTTTCCATTCATACACAATTATTTAGAGGCAAATTTATTTAGCGCTATCACACACAATTTTAATGTGCTTTATCAAACAAAAATAATTAGTTACAGAGGAAAAGTATAATTTAATTACTCCACAACATCTTTCATAGTTTAGTAGACGCGGAAGTTTTGTTGTATACATTCTAAACGACAAGATGAGTATGTAGCGTCCAATAACGAGAGTATGTCACGAGCTATTCTATCCCAAATTGCTTCGTCACAGAGATCAGGAGTACGGCAATTGAATTCACCATGCTTTCACCCGATCGACGTGCGGACACATAGGGGGGAGGGTCCTATAACATCAGATGCTCTCAACCTCTTGGATCCCTCAACTAAAATAAGGTTGTGTCACGTCTTCAAGAACATGACTAATACAAATCTATAATCTCTAGAAGGCTATATATCTGACCCTTGAGAATCTTTTGAGGATGCTTACCTACACTGAGGGATTTATCCTCAAACTGTGGTACTTCTTATGAGAAAGACAGTTCTTAGGATTTAAAACCACTTAAACAATCCTTAAGAGCTTGCCTCACGCCCGATAAACCGTGAATTTAGATACGATCATAAGGAACAGAATTTTGCTTATTTGCCTTTTCTTTTCCTTGACCGTAAAACAAAGGCAGTTGGGATATATATGCGTTTCATGTTATTTCGATTATATTACGTTAATTTTGTAGTACCTATGATTGCTTATTCCACTGGTTTACAGTTTTCTCAAGTAGGCTACAGGAAACCGCATCACAATGTGACGTATGGTTTGATATATATTAGTTTCTAAGCTACTCTCTAATTTTCATAGGAAGCTAATTATTTGAAATATTGGAACTCACATTGTCACATTGCCGGAAAAATAATATTACAATTGTATTTACATCATTAGTCCATTTAATTAACTATGTAATGGTAAATTGTACAAAAATCCTTAAAGAAGGCGTTTTATTGGAAGCTTTTAACTTTTTAGACGAACTTTATGACTAATAAATCAAATGAGACATATTTATGAATATCAAGTGTTAAGTGTCTTGGGGATCGATAGTGGACCTCCTATAAAAAATCAGTGTTTACGTGTTATCCGCGGAGTGATACGGGCTCTAAATATCTTCAAACGTGTGTGTTTTCACCATAATAGAAATTACATTATTTGTTTGAGGAAGGCTTGATCTAAGTTTTTATTATTTACCTAATTCTAATAAGTTATACATTTGGGGAAAAGTGACGTTGAAAATGTTCTTATAGTAACTTTCCACATATTTTTATATCAAAATAATTTTTTTTAATAATGTTTTTATTTTAAAATCCGTAAGAACATTTTGGTACCTTACGACTCTATTTTGGCGCAAGCCATATTTTAAAATAACGAATTAAGTCATAAATAACGCGTCTCAGCGCCACGGTAGACGGGCCTCTTAGGGTAGGATGGAAGAAAACTTAAGTTCGGTTTTTTTCAGTTTCTATGAATTTAAAAGTTTTCTTTTCTTCTAAATAATGTCTTCAATAGATACGTTTAGTTTAATGTTCTTCACATGATAACATCAACAGTTACCCGCATCGGGGGTGTAGTTATTTAACGTGCTTGCTTCGTGTTGAGCTAGACTGCACATGACGGGGAGATAGAGGTTCAAATCTCGGTCAAGTGAACTTGGGGTGGTTTTTACTAAATGGTTTTTCACTCTCCCTCCACGCAAACGTGGTCTATCTTCCTCTAAATTCAACCTTCCCAATTTCTAACCCATTAGCGTCATTGGTACTTAAGCGTACCTATATTATTATTATTAGCACCGCGTCTTACTACCCGTTCGGGTTATACGCACTTACGCTAATGTGTAGTAGTAGGGTGATTGTGAGTTGAAATGGAGGACCTACAGTTTAACGTGGAATCCGAACCACGGTGGAGGCATGGGATTCCTCACATTCTCAAGATGTCTTGTCAGAGGTGAAGAAAGGGTTTGGTAATTAGATAAATCTTTGCCGGGACCGAGGATTGAACCCCGGCCGCCAGCATAGAAGTCTGACACCTTACCCCTAGCGTACCTATAGCCTGAACGGATAGTAAGACGCGGTGATAAATAATGAACATCAACAATTCATGAATATAGTGAGACTTAAACAGAACTTTTTCTCTTTATTTAAAATGTTTATCAAGAATCCCCCTATATTCTTGACAGATATTCAAGAACTGTTGATATCACCGTGCGAAGAAAATGAAACTAAACGTAGCTACTGTATCAATATTAAAACCAGGTAAAAGTGTTTGTCAATAACACCGCGAAATAAACGAAACGTACCTTAACTGTTCCCCCTAAATGACCACCCATGCTCTGTGAGCACTGAGCGGTTTCCTTGCACCTATTCAAGCCTATCAACTTCCGTCCGCCGCGCCGGACCACACACACGTGTTGAGTGAGAAGAAGCCAACAGGGATTCAATCTGGTCCGAGATTGGGGACCCGAGATACTGGAGTGAATAAACGTCGTGACCGCTGGAGGGGGTAACTGGCAGAGTCCCAGGGTTCTGGTTTACACACACTTCCTCGGCTCATCACAACGATCCTCCTAGCTACAAGTTGTTGTGTCAAATAAGCACACCGGCTTCGATTACCACTATGGCCTGGAAAATTAATAGTTAATATATATATTTAATATTTATCACCGCGTCTTACTACCCGTTCGGGTTATACGCTTTAAGTACTAATTACTCTAATGGATTAGGATTTAGGAAGGTTGAATTAGAGGAAGTGAACCCGCATTTGCGTGAAGGGAGAGTGGAAACCCATTTAGGAAAAACCACCCTCAGTTCACCCGACCGAGATTTGAACCTCGATCTCCCCTTCCACGGCAGTCGAGCTCAACACGACAAGCGCGTTAGCCAACTACGCCACCGAGGCGGGTAATTAATAGTTAAAATGTAATGATGGATAGTTACTGGTCGGTTTTTTTGTTGTGTGTTTTATCACCTCGTCTTACTACCCGTTCTGGTTGTACGTTTAAGTACTAATTGCGCTAATGGGCTAGGATTTGGGAAGATTTAATTTAGAGGAAGTGAGCCCTCATTTGCGTGGAGGGAGAGTGGAAAACAATTTAGGATAAGCTACCCTCATTTTACTCAAATGTGATTTTAACCTCAAACTCCCTGTCATCGGCAGTCTAATATTTTTTTTCCGTAGTGACGCCTTAGACCGTTAGACCACCTAAGCAACTAATAATGATAATTATTCTGATATATATTGAATAAGGACCGAAACAAATAAAAGGAAGCGAACACAATATGGCCTTTACACTGAGAATAACACAGTGTACACTTTACACTGCTGTCACTGGATGAAGAGAAACACAAGTCAATTTTTACACTGCTGCCACCGGACATAGAAGAACACAGTTCACACTTTGTGCTGATTCCTTTGGAAAAAAGGGTGATGGTTTCCTTTTGAAGATAATCTCTAATTACCGCCCAATCCCCCGACCTAGGTTTCATTCTATTGGAACTCATCATGAGGGAGTGTGAAACGCAACTTCCTAAGAGAGGGAAACCAAATACAGCAAGGGGAGGAAAAGGAAATTTGTAAATACGGACAGGATACATAAAAAAGCGGTATGTAAAAGGAACGATTGACACGAAGAACAAAGACAAGAAATGAACGAATTGGAGGTGAATGTATAAAAGTCTTAAAGAGCTACATTCCTGTATATTATTTGTGTATATTTTAAAATAACAATAGACTGGTGCGCAGATGACGTCACATGTTGTGGTGACAGAGATAAATGCTTTGGAAGATACTCTTACTTTTATTAAACGATAGAATCGGAAGTCATTACTTCATATTAAACTCAACACCTTGCACCCAGCCCGATGTCGTTGATAAATAAATAAGGTTCAGTCGCAACCGGACTGGTATGTGAGGGTTGAAATACTGTTCGGAATGAAATATGGACCTAGAATGTAGACTACTCTTTCAACGAGATTGGTATCTTGATGGGCATCTGGTGATTTCTTTGATTTAACACTGCTCCAAGCTTCTGGTCCTCTCAGGATGTTCATTGTGGTATTTTATGATCTGATGATAGGAACTGAATCTATAGCTTTTAGCGGCGTTCTTTGTTATTTGTGGTTTTATCGTCCCTTTATGAACACCTCTGTATCATAATAGCTGTAGTTCCTGGCTACAGATACAGAGGTCCCAGGTTCGATTCCAGGCGATTTCAGATTTTTCTGCGAAGCATTGGGTCTGTAACGTGGTCAAACTCGACTCGTAAATATAAATTAGGAGCTTCTTGAATACATAATTAGCCGTTCTGGTATAGAAAACTGAGATTAATGGCCAAAGAGTTTGTTATTCTGACCACATGGCACTATATTCGCCAACATAAGGCGGCAACTTGGTTGGTATTACTGGTTTTCGGGCTAACGCCACGGACATTAAATAAAAATTAAACTTTGAACCAATACTTAAGGATGTGGTATCGAAAGAAAAATATCAATTGACTCATTTATAGTATCGAGAAAAAATGTTAGAAAACGGTTGATATCTTTACTTAAGGAATAATCTGAAAATTCTATCCGAATATTGTGTTTTTTGGTGTTTCCATATGAATGAAAATGTTGATGTTTTTTCTCTACATCCTCAGAATTTTTCTGCTTATCTATTAAAAGTAAAAAAAAACACTTTTGAATTATAATGTAATGTATCCTATAACGTAACCTTTATTAAATCACTAAAAATAATAATAGAATAATCACAGTCCCTACAATAATATAGGGCCCGGTTATGTGTCTGACTTATTTCCGAACAAAGTAATAGGAATTTAATAAGGCTTTCATTGTGTGGGCTTAAAAGTATTACATTGCTAAGATAACTACATCAACTATAAACAGACAACTGTTTCTTTTAATACCATTATGATTGATGCCGGCGGG
>CABFOV010002647.1:50124-60701 GCA_902141375.1 Timema poppense
GAACAAGACCTCAGACCACACTTGTTCATACCATGGCACACTCATCACACATGTAACGTGAACAAGACCTCATCAGACCACACTTGCTCATGCCACGACACACTCGTCACATGTAACGGGAACAAGACCTCAGACCACACTTGCTCTTGCCACGACACACTCGTCACATGTGACGTATACAAAATCTCACCATACTACACTTGCTCATGTCACAGTTGATCGGGATCAAAGGAAACCTACCTTCACGACGTTAGGGTTTTTAAGGTCAAAAAACAGAAAGTGATTCCGGTGTATTCCTTCCCATGATGCATTATTCATGACCGAGGATAGGGGCCGCCTGAACTTCCCAGCGAGAGCTATGCTAATACCAACCAACACCTGTCGGATTCTGATTTTACTCCGCGTGGGCTTGTGTCCTTCTCGCACAGACGTTCCGCGAGTTGGTCATGCAGCCCACAAAATTAGGAAGGCTCGACAGTTATTTTAAACACACGGAGAACAAACGTCGTGGAAGCAGCGATTATCTAGTCCGAATAGCTCTTGTTGTACTAGTTAGTCATTGATGAGAAGGTCGAGGTTCAAATCCCTACGGGTTACACTGATGGTTCACCACATATTACTTTTTACAGCCTCTATCCTCACCATTGTAAGTTTCTTTTAAATTCTACTATTTTATATATAATAAATAGGTCTTCTTTTTTTTTCACCGCGCTACGTACCTAGCTCCTATGCAACCTGTTGTACACGCATGCATGCAGAGCTTTGCTCTCCTGGCGCTGTACGCCGAAATTTTGAACACAATTTAATGGTGTTAGCATAGTTTGCCGGATGTTAGTGTTAAGGGATTTTGTATTAGTTTTAGTTCAAATTAACTTCATGTGCAGTTTGAGCGTTGAGTTTCCGAACACCCTGTATAAATTATATTTTTGGTTGGTAGAATCTTTCAAATTTTACTTCCATTAAATATGTGTTAATATCCCAAAGAAGACGTATTGTGAAATATTTATACACACCCTTTCACAAAACAACCTAGCATTATAAATGTATATTTAATAATTTATACATAATTTTATTACTCTAAAAAATGAATGATTTAATGCAGTGATGACCTTTTTAAATACATATTTCGATTTGACTCATTAACTGTTTCACATTGAGGCTTTTCCTTTAATTCTCGTCCAGGATACAGTGATGGCCTTGGGCCACCATTTTGTGCCACACTAGCCTATGCTAAAGGGGAATCTACAAACACAATTCTCAGGAATATTTCTCGAATGGTGCACAGTTGTGTTCAAAACTATATTCTTGGATTGAGGGGGAGGGGAGATGCGAAAGTCACTTTTTACATGTGAGATGAAGTCTTAAAACCTTCGAAGAAATAAGAAGTTGAAGTCAAAGCAAGATTTTTTGTGTGTGGCATAGCACTACTTTTAATTTTTAAATCATCCATTTGTACATTCCGATAAAAGGGCTAAAGCCAAAACCAAAGCAAGTCTATATTATTTTATTTTATTTTATTTTATTAAGACATCTGATTTTATATACGTTAATATGAAGTTGGTGTTAAAATACTGTTAAGTAGCTTGTTCTAAAATTGATAATGGGTGTATGTAGACCTATTTCGGATATCTTAAATATATTCATTATCTATCCAAGTTTTCCTCTTTCGAAATGTTTCGAAGATGCGAAGGTTATTGCGGGTGCCGAAGTTGAAGTGAAGAATATTTAGGCTTTGACTTTGAATTCGACCTTTCAAAGCTACCCTGTTCCTATTCCCGGAAACAACTAGGTATATCGGTATAGCGGTATATCCAACTAAATTAATCATCCTCATTACCTAAGGTAACGGTATAAATAATTACTCTTTGAACTACCGCCACAAATCTAGTGCCTAGTAGAATAATAACCAATGAAGCTAGCAGGAGTATCGCCCCACTTATACCTCCTGTCGAATACCTGTCATCCGGAACAGTTTATGAGCTCCTGATAACGTGATGGCATCTAGAAACATCGTATCCTTTGTTACCTTCACTAAGTCTGGAGCCCTCCGGTCCGATGCAGGATGAGGTCTTGTTAATGAGGAGATATAGAGACCACCACAGCAAGTCAATCATCTGACACGTCTGTCCACACTAGGTTTGCTCGATGTGACGACCTATACGGACGAAAAAAGACAGGAAAGACGGAATTGTTTGTGTAACGTTCAAAATCATTTAATTGGGGGCTAATCCCGGACCTTTTATCGCTATTATTTTAGTCAATCTTACATAAAAGGAAAGTCTACTATAATTTTAATGAGTTGACTCGTGCTCTTAATATGCTAGAATTGTTTATCATAAATTCATAACCTCCAGAAACCAAGTGTGTTTATAACGTTAATAGCCGGAGCTGTCCAGTAATAGGGAAACAAATAGGGGAAGAGGAAGATACAAATGTCAATACAATTTTTGCTCTTACATCCTCATTAAATTACCTCATTGGTCTCACAAATGTCCATTCTAGGCTTATATATATTATATCACCGCATTTTATTACTTGTTCATGTTTTATTCACTTACTAAGCTCATATTCTAGCTAATAATCTTTCGTTTCTTGTCCATTTAGCTCCTAGTTATAAACACAAATATGTGCACTTTTCAGAACGGAAAATGTTAACTTTAAAACTATGCTGTCTATATGTATAGGGTCATAGAAATTAATAGTGTTGTGCTATTTCCGCTAAACAAGCTCGTGTACAATGGTTTGACCTAAGTGATCGGCAATTTCTCAGCTTTTAAGGCTCCTGTGTAGTATTAAGTGCTAATTTAACACTTTTGAGAGTGTCTGGTTTAAATCCTGGGTGTAGATTTTAGTATTTTTAAAAAAAACAATGTAAGGGCTTACTCGTAATTTATTACTTTACACCAATGTAGTACGATAGAAGAAGTTAGAGTTTTTATTAAATGTAGCAGCATTTGCGTGAAGAGAGAGAGAGTGGCTTTAGTAAATAACACCCTAAGCAGGGATTCGAACCCCAATAACCCCGTAACCAGCAAACCGGACTAAATTAGTATTACGTTGAGACCACGAGCTTATCTATACGGTTCGGCAGCAAAGTTACGGTGATTCGAAATATATTAGAATTGTGAATTGTGTAAAAAAATACATAAATATTGATCTTAGAACATTGAAAAAATGTAACTATATTATTATTTATTATATTTTATTATTATTTCCCAAAGTGGCGGCTACAGATCATATGAGTTGATGTATGAATGCGATAACGTAGTAACTGTCCCACTGGGTTGTCACCATGCACACACGGTATTCAGTAAGTTCGGTGTTTAGTAGTGCCACTGTCTTTTTAGTGTATGATACCCCTTACCCCTTGTCATGTACGCTCACATGTCACGTATGTGTGGCAGGGTTGGTCCAAGACTCGCTGTCACATGTCACGTATGTGTGGCAGGGTTGGTCCAAGGCACGCTGTCACATGTCACGTATGTGTGGCAGGGATGGTCCAAGACACGCTGTCACATGTCACGTGTGTATGGCAGGGTTGGTCCAAGACACGCTGTCACATGTCACGTATGTGTGGCAGGGTTGGTCCAAGACACGCTGTCACATGTCACGTATGTGTGGCAGGGTTGGTCCAAGACACGCTGTCACATGTCACGTATGTGTGGCAGGGTTGGTCCAAGACACGCTGTCACATGTCACGTATGTGTGGCAGGGTTGGTCCAAGACACGCTGTCACATGTCACGTATGTGTGGCAGGGTTGGTCCAAGACACGCTGTCACATGTCACGTATGTGTGGCAGGGTTGGTCCAAGACACGCTGTCACATGTCACGTATGTGTGGCAGGGTTGGTCCAAGACACGCTGTCACATGTCACGTATGTGTGGCAGGGTTGGTCCAAGACACGCTGTCACATGTCACGTATGTGTGGCAGGGTTGGTCCAAGACACGCTGTCACATGTCACGTATGTGTGGCAGGGTTGGTCCAAGACACGCTGTCACATGTCACGTATGTGTGGCAGGGTTGGTCCAAGACACGCTGTCACATGTCACGTATGTGTGGCAGGGTTGGTCCAAGACACGCTGTCACATGTCACGTATGTGTGGCAGGGTTGGTCCAAGACACGCTGTCACATGTCACGTATGTGTGGCAGGGTTGGTCCAAGACACGCTGTCACATGTCACGTATGTGTGGCAGGGTTGGTCCAAGACACGCTGTCACATGTCACGTATGTGTGGCAGGGTTGGTCCAAGACACGCTGTCACATGTCACGTATGTGTGGCAGGGTTGGTCCAAGACTCGCTGTCACATGTCACGTATGTGTGGCAGGTATGGTCCAAGACTCGCTGTCACATGTCACGTATGTGTGGCAGGGTTGGTCCAAGACATGTCACGTATGTGTGGCAGGGTTGGTCCAAGACTCGCTGGAGGAAGTTCCTTGTCTGACACAGGTGATTGCAAGTTGTTCTCTCTTCGTGCCAGACTAAGAGCGGTTCTCCCGTCAGTCGCGAGCACAAGTGTGTCAGGCACACATTCCCCGGTCGGATGTTGATGTTCTTCTGTAGGTGGGGTGTTGATATTCATTTGTTGGCTGCATGTTTATTTAATGGCGGAGTGCTGATGTTCATTTGTTGGTTGGATGTTGCTCTTCATATGTTGTATGTATGTTCTTTTAATGGCGGAGTGTTATTCATTTTTAGGTGGCAGCGGCGGATTTAAAATGTTTGCGCCCCTAGGCACAATTGTAAAATGCGCCCCCTTATACCTCTCCCTAATTTTATTTGTCAATGGCTTTAGGAAGTTTCGGAGGAAAGATTTCTACAAAAGATAATCAGGCATGTAAATGTTCTACGGTAACTTGAGTTAATATTATAAAGAAGGGGAGACTGACGTCAGTTACAAAGCGATTGGAAAGTACAGTTATTTTAAAAAATAAATATTGTCGTTATGACTTTAACTTGAACTTCTTCGATCTTGTTAGTCAATAATTTATAAATGTAATTATTAAAAACAAACTATTATAATAAAAATAAAAATTTCGCACAAAATGTGCCGCCCTTAAACCTGGGCCGAGTGGGCCTATAGTGTAAATCCGCTTCTGGTTGGTGGAATGTTATTTAATGGCGTGGTGTTATTAATTTGTTGGCTATATATTTGGGTTATCTTCTAGAAGTCACCGTATGGCGAACCAACTATAGATAGTGCACCTGTCAGACAGTGGGTTATCAGCCAACTATTATCAGCCACTTGTCTGTTTAAACATGCAACGTTCAATTGAAGGACGTACTAGACGATACAAACCAAATAATTAACATATTTTACCAGCATTTTCTCTCCCAATTAACATGTTTCAGACCCGCTTGAGTGGTCAGACGGTCTAAGACGTCATCCTCACAATAAACTAGACTGCCAATGACAGGGAGATTGAGGTTTCAACCCTGGTTGGCTACACTGAGTATATTTTTCCCTAAATGGTTTTCCCCTCTCCTTCTATATAAGTGTGGATATTTTCCCTCTATTTTATATCTTCCTTATCCCTAACACATTAGCGTAATTAGTACATATATGTATGACCTGAATGGTAGTAAGACGCGGTCGGTGACAGCCATAAAATCAAGTTTGAGAACTTTTTACCATCTTTGTGGTTTGTTTAGTATATATAGTTTTAAAATGTAGATAAACACGATTATATTTCTACAAGTCTTTCTTTTTTTTTAAATTAAAAAGATGTATTAAGTTTTCAAAACTTGTAGGTCTGTGGAGGACTGAATATTTCCCCCCTCCTAAATATCCCCCCTTCACCCCTGTGGTAATTCCCCTCTCCCTTGTGGTCCACTCTGCGGGTGACCCTTGACACCACTGATCGACACAGTTCGACTGTCTCTTGTTCCCACGCTCTCCTCTCATTGGTTCTGTCTCCCGGTATGATACCTGCTCAATACAGGGTGCTCGACAATATGAGACACCACCCCACAGGATGCTTCACAATACGAGACACCACCCCACAGGGTGCTTCACAATATTAAACACCACCCCACAGGATGCTCGACAATACGAGACACCACCCCACAGGATGCTTCACAATACGAGACACCACCCCACAGGATGCTTGACAATATGAGACACCACCCCACAGGATGCTCGACAATATTAAACACCACCCCACAGGATGCTTCACAATACGAGACACCACCCCACAGGGTGCTCGACAATACGAGACAACACCCCACAGGATGCTTCACAATACGAGACACCACCCCACAGGGTGCTCGACAATACGAGACACCACCCCACAAGATGCTCGACAATATTAAACACCACCCCACAGGATGCTTGACAGTACGAGACACCACCCCACAAGAGGTATACTTGTTTAGAGAGCACAGTAATATTAAATATTGATTATTTTTTGTTGATAGCAATTATAGGTTAGTCAATAAACTTTGTTCTTTAATAAACATAACCTGTTTATTTCTATAAAACAAAATACAGTACAACCAACCGGGGTTCTAACCCCGCCCTCACCTTCTACCAATAAACCCAGGCTAGGCGAGCTGGTGTTAATTCCGCATGGCCATCAATGCGGTTTTAGTTTCAAAGGCTACCCACTTGTGATCAAATTGTCGAAATAGACTAGACTGCCGATGAGAGGTAGATTGGGGTTCAAATCCCGGCCAGGTGTATTGAGGGTAGTTTTTCCTAAATGGTTCCCCACTCTCCCTCCACGCAAATACAGATATATTTAATTTAAATTCAACTTTCTGCATCCTCAACACATCAGAGCAAGAAGGAAATATGTGAATATCCCGAAAGGTGACGTAAACCAAAGGTTCGCAGGTTGAAGTTTAGGAAGTTTGTTAACGTCTCGTCACGTATTTTCTCGATCACCCTGTATCTGAAGCACGGGACGCCGGCTCGTGTTGTTGGTTTTTCTCAGGCTTCGGGTGCGGGCGAGGGACCGCCATGTTCCCAAGAGGTTTACTTTCTTCCACTCCCCGGACATTTTTACACGTTCAATTTCACTCTTCTTTGTCGATAACAAATAAAACATTCCTTTTGTTTTCTTTCTGGACATTTCACTCTGTCCCACATTTCAAAAAAAATCAGCAACTCGGTTTGGAATTTTTTTTAACAAACTGTTTGTTCATTTATAAATTTAACGTTTCGTAATATCCAGTGGAGGGCTATAGCACAAGTCTTGTAGGAAGACACTTTTAGAGGATACAAACATAATTGTCTAGTTGCTGCCAACATTAATAACATTTTACTATATTATTAGTGTAATTTAAAAAAAAATTGATTTAACATATCGGAGACAAAATTTGTCAGGGACATGAAATATTATTTCGAGGATTTCTCCCAAAAATCGGGGGCGAAGAATTCACTTTACACTAAAACAAAACGTCCCTATCCCTCTTGTTCAGTCTCTGTCCCTCTTGTTCAGTCTCTGTCCCTCTTGATCAGTCTCTGTCTCCCTTGTCCAGTCTCTGTCCCTCTTGTTCAGTCTCTGTCCCTCTTGTCCAGTCCCTGTCCCTCTTGTTCAGTCTCTGTACCTCTTGTTCAGTCTCTGTCTCCCTTGTTCAGTCTCTGTCCCTCTTGTTCAGTCTCTGTCCCTCTTGTTCAGTCTCTGTCCCTCTTGTTCAGTCTCTGTCCCTCTTGTTCAGTCTCTGTCACCTCTTGTCCAGTCTCTGTCCCTCTTGTCCAGTCTCTGTCCCTCTTGTTCAGTCTCTGTCTCCCTTGTCCAGTCTCTGTCCCTCTTGTCCAGTCCCTGTCCTTCTTGTTCAGTCTCTGTCCCTCTTGTTCAGTCTCTGTCTCCCTTGTCCAGTCCCTCTCCCTCTTGTTCAGTCTCTGTTCCTCTTGTCCAGTCTCTGTTCCTCTTGTCCAGTCTCCGTCCCTCTTGTCCAGTCCCTGTTTATCTTGTCCAGTCCCTGTCCCTCTTGTCCAGTCGTTCTCCCTCTTGTCCAGTCCCTGTCTCAGACACAGTGCTGCTGATCCACTCATGCACGAGTTTGACAGTTGCGTGTATCCGATACTTGGAACTCTCAGTCACATCTGCTTTCTCCTCTGATCAGTTTCTCTACAAAACTCCAATAATTCAGAACGAAACGTGACAGTGCCATTATGTTCCCCGGGAATAACAACAAGGAACCGCGCCTCGCTCTTCATGTCTTGGGACCCGCTCCGCGACGCTTCTTCTCAGGGACGTAGAAAATCGCAAATTATACGTTTACCCGCCGCCCGCTCCCCGCGCACAATTTAGTCTGGGCACGGGAAGGTCCGGGCGTGGAAGAGGAAGGGGGGGTGGGGGTATTTTGACTACTCTCCTCATCGAAACATCTGTCCAGACTCTAGGGCAGGGGTTATCAAAGTGTGAAACTGCTGCGTAATTCTAAACGTTATGTTACTGTTGATAAAAGAAATTAAAAGTTATTTCAATCAATTATAATTTTTTAGAAAGGAACAAGATAAAAATGTCGGGAAGTTTCAATGAACTTATTTTCCAGAGAATTTAATCGCTTACAATAAAATGGTTGAGTAATTAATAAAAAAACATTGCGTTTATCTTTTGTTGCACAAATTGTCAATTGCTGATCGAATATTGCAGTAGTAGTAAACCTTTTTTTATTCAAAATATAATTTCTCTTCGACTTTGTACTCTCAATTGTGAATGTGGGTAATGCCCGTCCTCCACCGTGGTTCGGATCCCACGTTAAACTGTAGGTCCTCCATTTCATCTCACAATCACCCTACCATTACACTTTAGCAGTAAGTGCATATAACCCGAATGGGTAGTAAGACGTGGTGCTAATAATAATAATAATAATAATATTGTACTCTCAAAGTTGTTGGTGTATAGTGAAATTTATCAAGGGCGTAGAAAGTCCGGATCAGGGGTGTCCAATGTCCATACACCCATAACATTTTATTATTCCCTCTCCCTAGAGGTGTTCATACATACTTATACTAGCTTTCTTCTAGGAGGGGTAGGGGAGAGGGGGGGGTCAATATAAAACGAAAAATACCATTAACCACGTTTGTCTTGATTTAACCAATAAAATGTTTTATATGTATATATGTAAGGGTTGGTCCATAAAATTCCGGGGGGTCTGGACCCTCCCGACAACCCTCTTTCTGCACCCCTGAATGGAGTCCCACTGCTCTGGAAAAATTAGCTTTCTACGCCCTTGTAATTTATACATAGTTTATAATCAATAAATATTTATTTAAATGTTACGTTTTCCCCAAAATGTCCGGCCGTACCCACAAGGGTACGCACACACCAGGTTGAATACCACTGGAAAAGCGGACAAAGACACACGTTTTCTGTTCAACTGGGAGAGGTATATTCGTGCATGCGAGTGTCAGAGGCACCCGTAGTGCCGTTAACCTGCAAGTTGAGTGTGTAGCGAGGACTTTTAGACAAAGAATAGTGTGCCGTCAGCAAAACAAGAGCCACTGTTCAAGGTCACACTCGATTTTCACTCTGACTTTGCTGTTTCCTGATTTGCTGCTTGTTTTTTTTCACAATCGCTTTTACCAGATATGGGCCATTACCGCGTGGGACCTCCTGACAGTATTGTAGTTCGAACTCTTGTTTTGCTGTGACAGATGGGGTGTGTACGGCAGGGATTTACACTAAGTCATTGCCTGAATAAATACGGCGATAACTTTTAAGTTGGGTTGAAGGAAACGCGAGTCGAGGTCAGTATTTTTGAATTTTTAAAATAAAAACCTTTTTCTGGATTAAATAAATAAAGCTTTGCTCTCGTAGATACGTTTAGTTCAATTTTCTTCACACGGTAATATCAACAATTCTTGAATATTTGTCGTGAGCATCGGGGACTTGAACAGGACTTTTTAAACGAATAGAAAAAGCTATCATAAAATACCAGGACACCCTTGACAGATATTCAACAAATGTTGATATTACCTTGTGAAGAAAATTAAACTGGACAGATATAATAAAGCAATATTTAATTTGTTTTGGCAAGATATTAAAAAAAAAAAGTATTCAGATGCAAACTAGCTGTACCAACGAACCGAGTGACTGCTGCATGTTGGCGGAGATAATGCCAACATTTGCGGATAGAGGGTGTCAAGCGGTCAGCATAATGAACCCTCTGGCCATTTATCTCAGCTTTCTAGATTGGAGCCGCAACTTCTTTATCCAAGTACAGTAGCCCCGTGGCTTTTTTGGTTCTAACTGACAGCTCACAGCTGACTTTTGACAGTCAACTGTAACATTATGATGTGTAATGTTACAGTGGGACCACGCCCACTACGAACATTAATGGATGTGACGCTTCAATTCTTACTACCCGCCCCAATAAAATCAATTAATCTTAGGATCCCTACAATAGTATTGTTCGCTGTTGTAGTTCATGTAGGCTAAGAAGAAATAATATAACCATGCTGGACAATATCTTTCACAACTCGTATCAAACCAATGTAAAATATATTATATCCACGTACTTACCGTTTGAATATGCTGTCTCTAGAAACCTGCTAGGCTGGACGACTCGCGGTAAACCAAGACCGGCGAATGGAGCATGAGAAGCCGGCGAATCTACCAACACA
>CABFOV010002648.1:5823-29997 GCA_902141375.1 Timema poppense
CACTCTCCCTCCACGCAAATGCGGGTTCACTTCCTCTAATTCAACCTTCCCAATTCCTAATCCATTAGAGTAATTAGTACTTAAAGCGTATAACCCGAACGGGTAGTAAGACGCGGTGCTAAATATTATTATTATTATTATTATACTATTTGTGGAGGAAGAGTGGTGGAAGGACAGAGGGAGATGGAGACATTTTACTAAACAAACCCAGCCACAGGCTGTAAACAATTCATGACGATGACTATACACAAATGTGGTACATTTCCTCATTTTTCATCCCTTCCTCATTTGTGTAAATATACGTGCGAGTTGCTTGTTGCGTAAAGCCCCCGAGAGAATACGATGGGGGATATCGTTATTGGACACAATGTTTTTTTAGCTGGGAGATGTACTGCAATTATTAGATATATGCTATAATTAATGTGATGTGTACATATCACTTTATGGAAATACATCTCTTTGTCAAATAGAGTGGTTATATTTATAAATGAAACCAGAATTTCAAGAAGGGACCAAAGCACATCGGTACTAAAGTTTATATTGTAAATAAGGTATGATTTTTCCTATGAAGGGCCTTTTAAAATACATTAACTATTTTTTTTGCGACCAAAATTGATAATATTTTACTATTTTATAGTTTTGTTTCATCTATATTGACAATTTTTATAAAAAGTTACAGCTACAAGTAACATGACGACGTATGAATACATTAAATTAGATAAAGTAGCATTTATAGCTGTCGGAAAAGCGGTTTTCTATGGAAATTGGATTGTAAATCTAATTTGGGCTTTCAATGGTCTATCTTTTATTTAATATGGCGGTTAGTATAAGGTTTATAAACAGCTTAATATAAAAGGTAAGGATGAGGAAGATTGTTTTAGAATAAGTGCATCCCCATTATCATGAGAATAAACTGGGAAAACCCCTTCCCAAAGTAGCTTGCTTGAGGTTCAAACCTGGACCTTTACACCTCCAGCGATCCAGTATATTTAAAGATTCAAACCATGTACATCACAACCATTATGGTTTTTCAACATTTTCATCTCTAGATATATTTTAATATGGTTGGTTTTCCTCATTTTTTTTTTTAAGAATATCGTCTGGGTTATTCGCAACCCAAATATATTTATTTTTTATCTATTTGAGGAATTCAACTTGAACATTATGAACTGACGGGTTACATCAGCACACGATAATTTCTATGATCGAGAATGAAAGAACCTACCAAAAATTTTCCGGGGAAGGTATTTTCATATACCTTTCAGGGTTCTTTACACGCCTCAATCAACATGGAACTGACGACTTTGGTTGCTCTCATAAGGACGTTGTTATAGTGATTTTTATCAATCAAGAAAAATCCTTCCACCCCGGTTAGGTTTGAACCCACAAATATCGGGTCCTGAGGTCCTTTACACCTATTATTATTATTATTATTATTATTATTATTAGCACCGCGTCTTACTACCCGTTCGGGTTATACGCACTTACGCTAATGTTTAATGGTAGGGTGATTGTGAGATTAAATGAAGGACCGACAGTTTAACGTGGGATCCGAACCACGGTGGAGGCCTGGCATTCCCCACATTCACAAGATGTCTTGTCAGAGGTGAAGGAAGGGTTTGGTAATCAGATAAATCTGTGCCGGGACCGAGGATTGAACCCCGGCCGCTAGCACAGAAGTCTGACACCTTATCCCTAGACCGCCAGGTCACCGACAGTACTACTATTCTCCACAAGATTGAAATAGTGTAAGTATATTATCTTAATTATACATTACACATGACTTGGTTGATTTTGTCTCTACCTTTGACATTTAATTTAATTTACTCCACTCTGTTCAGATGTTTGGTTAATAAATGTAATAGAGTAACACCGTTGACTATTTACCATTCGGGTTCTCATTCAGAAAAAAATATACGCTTTCATTTCGTTCAAACAGGGTTTCGTGTTTGTCCATTAAGCTAATTGGAAAATAAAATTAATTAAAAGTCCTTCAAATGTATGCATTGGATGTATTTTATTTTTTTATGTTTTACTCTCCCATTATTTCGTCAGTTATAGCGTATCAGCTGTATAAATAGCTATTTTATAACGTACTGGAACAGGAGAGTGAATTGTATGGGAATATACTAATATTCAGCCGAGTAAAGAACGGGGAGCCAGGTTGAAAATAAAACTAATTTTCATCAAAGTAATTTTAAAAATACGGATACATTCGAAGTAAAGGGCTTAGCACTGTTTTCAAATTATGTCATAGCACTTAGATTAAATGATAGGCTACCAAACAATCTTATACATTTTATCATAATCTAAAAATCCGTTCCATTTTATCATAATCAAAAAATCCGTTCTCCGTTGTAAATTTACTTACTCTAGGTCAACAGTTCCCGAACTGTGGTACGTAAAGTTATTCCCAGTGATGCACCGTGAAAAGCCTAAAAAAACCAAGCAAATTAAAGTCGGATGAAGATAAGGTGGGTGACCTTGTGGTCTAGGGGTAGGGTGTCGGACTTCTGTGCTGGCGGCTGGGGTTCGATCCTCGGTCCCGGCACAGATTCATCTGATTACCAAACCCTTCCTTCACCTCAGACAAGACATCTTGTGAATGTGGGGAATGCCAGGTCTCCACCGTGGTTCGGATTCCACGTTAAGCTGTAGGTCCTCCATTTCATCTCACAATCACCCTACCATTACACATTAGCGTAAGTGCGTGTAACCCGAACGGGTAGTAAGACGTGGTGCTAATAGTAATAAGATACGGTTTCATCAAATCTTTTAAATATATTCGGACCAAGTCCACTCAAAAGTAAAACAGATTTAATCAGTGGTTGGAGGGATGGCAACATTGAGTCAAGCTCAGACAGCCGATGTAGCCACACAGTCTGTGTTGGTAGATCCCTGGGCACATTAATAGAACTGAATCGAAATAGTAAAAACTTAGCTTTTTCTTGGTGATAATTATTACAAATTAAGTACATTTTTGGGTAGTACGCTATTAAAAAAGAAAAAAATGGGGTGTTGCTGTGTCATGGACACGGCCGTGTGTTGTACGTGGAAACGTTTATGTAACGGGTTATATTAAAACTCAAACGAACATCGTAGCTTCTCCGAGTCAAAAGTTATACTAATTGTAAATCTCGATACGCAGCAAAATAACCTCAAAATGGCGGCGCTTCCCCCTCCACCGCGCGCGATGCTTCACTGTTCTCGCGTATCGTAATGCATTCTTTGATCCTTTAGCTATCCAGTGGTATAATTTAATTTTGTATGTAGAAGATAGATTCGAAACTACAACGCCAAACTGTATCCCCCGATTTTGTTATCATTAGGTTTTTTGGATTGCCCCCGTATGGTAGCAAATTTAAAGGCGTATTCACGTCAAAAAGTTTGAAAACCACTGCTCTATGGCATTAAGAACTCGAAAGTTCATTGCTACACTTACAAAAGTACGCCACCTATTTCTATCTTGATCTAGTTCTATCCAGTCCACCTCATTACACCTTATTTATAATGTAAAACCCTTCCCTTCAAATACAAAATATATAATTGCTGATGTCTAACCCCTTAGCTCAATCGGTAGTGTGTCCGCCTACTGAACTAGATTCTTGGCATTGCCGAAAAGGTTTTCACTGGTGAAATGTGGTTTCTCCTTTCTCAGTGATGAATTAACCGTGTTTGTTCTAGATTTAAGATAATTTATAAGTCTTATGCTGATATAATCAGTCGGTTCAGAAAATTAACGTTAAGTACCTAAAATAAAATAAAATAATTGCCAACGCCCAAAACATACTTTCCTAATATGACTTTACAACCTTCAGGAAATATTGGTCTCTTCCCATGATGTACAAAGGGAGGGCTTACTTATCTGAGAGCTTGAATAGTTACTAGATTGGCTTTCTCGTGTTCATGTGCCAGGCCGTATGACCTGCAGTCGTAAGTTTTGTTACATCTTATTAATACTTATAGACTAACACTAATGATATACTATAGTAAAATGATGTCAATGTCGACCACAAAGTTTTTATTTTCTAAAAGGTGTAATATACCTGATTTGACCCTAAAGAATATGTGAGAGCATTGACATTAATATCGTCCTAATTTTATAAACGTATCTTATTTTATTTAAATAATACAATCTATTACGGGGCACTTGAAGCACTTCTTCTTCAAAGAAGGCACAAAAGCCACTGTAAATGACGTCAGAGTGCACCAGTAAAGTCAGAATGACAATTTAAAAGTGTCTTTAAAAAATAACTTCCTCTTCCCGAAAGATTGATATGCATTTTTAAAAGGTAATTTGAGTCAGATTCCTGTTCTCGAATATTCTACCTCCATCCAGATGGGTTTTTTTTAGTATTTTATTTTTTCTAAACACAAGCTTCTCGAAGCTTCCATGCGCACTGATATGTACGAAGGATGGTGCAATGAAGGGCACTAGGAGTCGTCCAGTCCTTTGATGTACTCGAACTGCAACTCCTGTCCGCTATTACTACGATCGTGTTATCAGCCGCCTCTCTAAATTGTTACGCTACGCGAAATGATCAGTTTTCCGACCATTACAAATAGTGATTATTGAATAAATAAATAGTATCAAACTTTACAATAGTGTTATTATTCAAGAACTCTTCAATTGGCGCTCGATCGCGGGGCTATAAATACCAATTATATCATCAAAACACCGTACACTTTAATTAGTGCTCGACCACGGGGCAATTATCAGCTAATTAAACTGTATAACTTCAATTGGCTCCCAAACGAAGGGGCGCAAAAATCTGTACCTTTACAAAGGCTCTTCCAATTGAAATTGAGATGTACGAATATGCTATCTGGTAATAACTGTAATCCCTAGTAGGTGCTGTGATGGAAATGCCAACATACACGGAGGAAGTTCTGGTTGCATCCGTTAAAGGGGTAATGGATAATCATGAGTGTTCTAATAGCGTTAGACTTCTTTTGTTAAGCTATAAATAAAAGTCGGAGATATATGGTTCTTTTCGATTGAATGTATTTAACATGAATTTTTCAAACATACTGACTATAATACGACAGACTGTTGTATCAGCAACTATAACTTAATTCTAGCGAAGAAGCAACACCCAGTTACCCAACCGTTAACTCATCACAGCTAAAGGAGAAGCTCCATATTCCCGAGTTAGATATGTTGGCCTTGCCAGGAAGAGAACCGGGGCCACTTAACTCAATAAACAGACGGGATACTGACTGGAATAATATATCAAAGGATCTGGTTATATTTTATTCTGTCCAAGCATATATTTTTTAATAAGCCGTTGAAAAGATTTTTTTTATTATTAAATATCCACTTTGAGAAAATATCGTGATATTTCTAAGTCTTAAGCGCACGCCTACAGAAAGGCTTACGTGCGTCGTAGACGTCCAGATATCCCGCCTAAATAATAAGTTGTTAATTAGCTCAAGATATGGTTTACATAGAGGTGAATGGTATTAAGTTGTCCCTATGAGGTTTATAAGCCTTAAGGGGACCTGGCGGTCTAGGGGTAAGGTGTCAGACTTCTGTGCTGGCGGCCGGGGTTCAATCCTCGGTCCCGGCACAGATTTATCTGATTACCAAACCCTTCCTTCACTTCTGACAAGACATCTTGTGAATGTGGGGAATGCCAGCCCTCCACCGTGGTTCGGATTCCACGTTAAACTGTAGGTCCTTCATTTCATCTCACAATCACCCTACCATTACACATTAGCGCAAGTGCGTATAACCCGAACGGGTAGTAAGACGCGGTGCTAATAATAATAATAATATAAGCCTTAAATTTGAAGCTTAATTTTTTTTGTATATTAAAAAGTGTACATAAGCTCATTTCAGCGATGTTTCACAATAAATAAGACCGTTCTGAGAACAAAGTTTATGGTTTGAAACATCATTTGAGCCTTCCTTAAACAAATAAAGGTATTTTGTTTAGTTTTGTTCCGGCATAACATTGTGAAGTGATATCATTATTGAGGATAGTTTAGGATTGTTTCAGTAGTTGTCAAGCTTCAGGACTGACATTCTCGCGAGAAATACTGTAGTATGCGGATGTATCTATTCAGGCTGGCAAAGTCCTTCAACACGAAGTACTAGGCTCGCTTCTTGAAGAAATGACTCAGAACAAAGACTAGGATAAAATTAGTGGGCAGGAGTATAAAGTGGGTCGAGGGGTAGGACACAATTCATCATGGGGGAGCATTTTGTCGCGCGCGGGATGGCAATGTGCCCAAGTGTCTAATTACCCTCGAGGACCTCGTACTGGGACGGCTGGATAGCGGCCGCCGGAACAGGAACAGGAAAGGCGGATGGCAAGGTTGTATATGACACTCCTTCCCTTTCTCATCCTTCTTAAAGAGTAAAGGAGAGGGTTTCTTCTCCGTGTGAATAATGAAGCGCGCCCGTCCGATGACGTTTGTGCCACCCCCACCCATCTAGAACGGGGGAGAGGGGAGCACGGGATAGGGTAAGGGGAGTTGAAGAGGGCAAAACAGTTGTGCAAGGTCTGCTGAGGGCTCCAGAGTGTTTTTACTACTAGGATATTATTGTTTTTATCAGGAACGTTGCCATAAAGGTGTAAAGGGAGCTTTTATCAGTTGGGAGAGCACTTTCTGTATTTTACTTACTCTATGGCATTAAGAGCTTGAAAGTTCATTGCCGCACTTACAAAATTACGCTGCATATCCCCATATTGAGCTAGTTCTATCCAGTCCACCTCATTACATCCCGTCTCTTTCAGGTCCATTCTCTTGTTATCCTCTTATCTGCGTCTAGGTCTGGCCAATGAGCTCTTCACATTGGGTTTGCCAGGCAGTACCATGAATCTAGAATCTTACATTCATTCCTGTCCACCATTATCTGCAAGACTTGATTACTCTAGCAATGTCTTGTGATGCTTACAAGCTCTGTAGCTCCTCATAATTATGTAACCTCCTCCACTCCCCAGTAGCCACATCCCTTTTTGGATCAAATATATTTATAAACACCTTGTTTTCGAACATCTTGAATTTTTTTGTAAGGTAAGAGACCATGGTTCATATTATTATTATTATTATTATTATTATTATTATTATTAATATCACTAGTTTTACTACTGGGCTTTTCATAATCCAAGATTATTTTTTCACAATAGCTCTTACAAGGTGAGCCCTATAGGTCGTTGTATCCATAGCGTCAATTCTAGATTTGTCCAATTGGAATTTTATCATAAAGGAAAAGCCAAACTCATAGAGTTATTAAAGGGACTCCCTTATCACTAATTTTCCTTGAAGAGATGCTGCCTCAAATATTTAAATTTACATTTTTCTGAGTTATTTTTTTTTTGCTTAATGTTACTTCTTTTTAAATATTTATGCTCTACTACTCTTTAGTTATTTTTATTATCACTTTTTTATTCTCATAATTATTAACTTCTATTTTTTTCTGAACTATTCATCAGTATATATAATTATTATTTAGCTGATTGTTTATATTATTTTTTCATGTATTATATGGTTCTGTAAGATGTTTGTGTACTTTTCAGTGCTGGCCTGCTATAGGTCTCATGAATGTTGGCCAGTACTCTAATAAAGGGAATTGAAATTATTATTATTATTTGGAAGCAAAGACACATCGACACAAAAGTGGTCATTAACGTCATAGACACACTAATACAAATATTCAGGTTATCTAAAGAAATTAACAATAGTTTGGGAAAGTAAATGACTAAATTTGTGAATCAAAAACACCTTTTCACCAAATCTGGCCAACCATTAGAAAGATTTCTTTTTAATATGATGCAAATATAAAAGTAGGCCTATATTAAAAACGGACAAATGAAATTTCTGAAATTATAAGGATAATATTCAATTAAACCAAAAAATTAACCAATACAAATCCATGCCACTTATAAGTTCGTCGGTTTTTACCCCCTCCTTTCCTCTTGAATTACATCCCCCCCAAGAAAGAATGAATATTAGCAAATGTTTAATTAACTATTCGAATAGATGCTATACGATCATTTCCCATCATGCATTTCATACAAGTAAAATGGACTAATGTGTCAAACGTTACATTTTATTTTCAAAGAAATACAATAATTTTAAAAATTCTATTTGAAATATACACACTTCCAAAAAAATTGTCTAGGGGTGTAACCACTTAATAATACGTGTTGGATTTAATAACATTATTATTATTATTTCCGCGTCTTACTACCCGTTTGGGTTATACGCACTTACGCTAATGTGTAATGGTAGGGTGATTGTGAGATGAAATGGAGGACCTACAGTTTAACGTGGAATCCGAACCACGGTGGAGGCCTGGCATTCCCCACATTCACAAGATGTCTTGTCAGAGGTGAAGGAAGGGTTTGGTAATCAGATAAATCTGTGCCGGGACCGAGGATTGAACCCCGGCCGCCATCACAGAAGTCTGACACCTTACCCCTAGACCACCAGGTCACCCTTCATTTAATAACAAAATGATTACATTATTTTTTCCAAGCTTAAAATTAAAAATGTCTCCTTAAGTATGTTTATTAACCATAAAAACTAAACAGTATTTTTTTGATTGAACATAGGTCTACCATTGTTGTGATGAAGAACACTCACTTTCCAACTAAGAGTACACTCGAATTTTAAAACAAAGTTTTACCTTATATCATAGTTCAAACAAGTTTTGGGTGAAAGAGGCTGAATATAATATTTATGTGCGTTTTTGGTGGAATACATCTTAGTGCTATAGAAAAGAGGAGGGTTAGTTTTAATAAACACCTGCATAGATCATTTTAAAAACTGACGAGAATTGTGTGTGGGAGGTAGAATGGGGCGGGTAAATTACCTATACATAATTCAGCTGGCCTATATTTTACTCTTAACTAGGTGACCTGGCGGTCTAGGGGTAAGGTGTCAGACTTCTGTGATGGTGGCCGGGGTTCAATCCTCGGTCCCGGCACAGATTTATCTGATTACCAAACCCTTCCTTCACCTCTGACAAGACATCTTGTGAATGTGAGGAATGCCAGGTCTCCACCGTGGTTCGGATTTCACGTTAAACTGTAGGTCCTCCATTTCATCTCACAATCACCCTACCATTACACATTAACGTAAGTGCGTATAACCCGAACGGGTAGTAAGACGTGGTGCTAATAATAATAATAATACTCTTAACTTTATAGATTGCTAAACATGGCACCAGGAATCATCATTCCATGGCTCACGGGCCAAAAAAGTTTTAGCGGCTCGTTAATATGTTTTTTAATTTAATCAATTTCATATGAATCAAATAGCTACCACTCTTTTTTTTTTTTTAAGTTCCAATCTCTACAGCCTAAATCCTGATATTTTATTTATATGCTTTGAATTTGTTTTGTTGAAACATACTACATTATTGTTATTGTCTTTCAATTGAAAAATAACATCTGGGCACTGGAATCGGACCCGGGACCTTTATCTGATAGCTCGCGATTTTAAATTGATCATTCATTATTATATAGTTGAAAATTTTTTGGCACGTCCCTCACAGACTCTGGCTTAAAATATGAGTGTAGAATGACTCTGGGCACGAGACGATTACTGAATAGCTCAGTGGTTAGAGTATTGGCGTACTAATCCAAAAGTCTCGGGTTTGATTTCCATGTCCAAGTGCAATTTTTTAATTAATGAATATTATATTTATATGCGTTTATTATCATAACTAACTATAATATCTTGGTTATTTAAACCATGTATCATTATTATTAGTGATCACTCAGCAGGACCCAGATTTTAATAAAATAAAATTCTAAAAAAAACAACTTAAAAATATGAACAAAAGGACATAATAAGTCCACACGGTTAAATAAAACACATGTTTGCAAATGTATACTATAAATTATTCATACAATGACGTCTTTAACAACTATACTCTTGTTCTGAGAAATATGAATATTGATTTACAAATATCTGCTTGATAAATTATAGCAGCCCCATCTAAACGCAACCCTCTCTAGCCTATTTGCAGTGGCTCACCAGTAATGTGTGTTTTTTTAACCGTACAAGCAAAGAGCATACAAGGTTTATGGCCTGCATTATTTTTTCATTCCTACAACTGTGTGTTCAAAAAAAGTATGCATTTCTAAAATATAAATAGTATTTAAAAATAAACTTATTCAACATGAATGCCTTAAATGACTCAACAATTCCTCTAAATACCTAAAAATGATTCTAAAAGAATGAAAACCAAGACATATGACCTAAAAATCCATAATGATCAACAAGACCAAAAAAGACCTATAACATATACAATTTTACAACAAGGGGCCATGAACCCGGTTTGAATAAATATGACCATTGTATGTGATGAAGCAAAAAACAAAAAAAAATCTTCAAAATCCTGGCCATGAAAAAAAATCTTCAAAATCCTGGCCCTGAGTGATCTGAATGCGATGCAGTAGTAGAAGTTAGGAGCAGGAAATAATTATTGAATGATACTGTGACGTAATTTGCCACCCTACCTTGTATTTCCCTATGTTTTCTACTTTTTGTGAACAATTTCCAATTTATTTTCGCTTGAAATCTTCGAAGCTCGCCAGCTGGTTGCCGGCCTGACTAATGATACTATTTACATCTATTAAATAAAATAAAAGGACGGAAGGAACAACGTAAAAACATTGTTTTAAATAATTTAAATAAAGAGTTTTGATTTAAGGAAGAACACTTACCTTTTATTAAACATACTAATTATCCTTTTAAGAAGTGTGTTTGACTCTTGTATTCATGTTCAACGTTCGACCATGTTTGTTTTAACGCATGCGCAGTTCTATCAAACAAGCGAGTAGCGAGTTTCGTGGTTGTAGAAGAAGAAAGGAAGAAAAACGAGCACGATTTTTAATTTTGACAGAAGGAAATAGACATTTAATTCTGTATAAAACATTATTCCCATTCAATTGTTTATATTTCAATATTTATATTAAACCTGCATTTCATTTGATTTTCTCCCTAGTCCATAGCCAACAATTTATTTTCCTTTTTTTAAATATATATTAGCTTTCTCTTTGGACTTGGAAGTAAGAATAGAACATTTTTAAATTTAAGATTGAAGTTTTTTGAATAGGAGAGGAGTCTTCTTCCTGGTTGTTGGTCCAACATGGAGCCAAATCTGTGGAGCTCTCAATTCAAATTATTTTATAGTGAATCAAAAGTTGTGAATTAAAGTAAAAGTAGCAAAAATGGAAAGCTAAGTGTGTGTGCAAGAACTATACTATTTATGTTCATTTAAATTGTGGAAGAATTTGAAGTGAAACAAATTTATGAAGATGGTGTTTCAATATGGACTAATTATTCATGGGTGAGGTCAAACCAATTCTTCAACTTTCAATTATTGCTATCATTCTTTTTTTTTTCTTTCTCCTATAAAAATCAGAATTCATCTTCTTCCAGAAAGACAGACTAATGCAGAGAATTAATTAACATTTTATTTTATGTCTAATTATTAATTTTATTGATTGTATATTTTTTTCTCTTCTTTTTTGGTTTCAACAATACTGTTCTATACTTTGTTAAATTAGAATTATAACTAACCGGAATTCCATAGCTAGGATTTGGATATGGTAAAAGGGAAACAACAATAAATTCGCAAAAGTGCCAACAATTGTTATTTTATACATTTATTTTTATTTGTAACCTAAATTACATTTTACTTCAACAATCCATTCTTATCTAAATTGTTCATGTGTTTTAGTTTTAAGTTTACCCAGTGGTCTCGAGTATTGAGAGTCATAGTGTCACTGACTGAATTAGCCGAGGTACCTAGATACTAGGGGTGGCGCCCAACAAAAACACAATTATATAGATAAAGATAAATAATAAAACACACATTTATCTATCACACTGAAAAAAGTTATTTTTTTTATTTTTACTATTACAATACGAGTGTGTAGCAGTTCTACCACGTTATTACTAAAGAGGCGACATTTAATCCTTTTTATGATTAAAATATGTCCCGTGGTAAAAAAAAAAAAAAAGAGATCTGAATACCATTTCCCTACATCGGTCCAGTTTGCGATACGCCGCCTCAGTGTGTTGAATAGCTGCTTTCCGGACTAGAGGGGGCAACTTTTAGTTGGTTGGTTCCCTCATTCAGACGTCTGCCCCACTGTTTGTAAAGTACTGCAAACAACAGACTTATTCAACAGCGACCGTGTTTGGATCCAGCGAATGATGAGAGATTGTCGGTGGTTTCACTTCTAAAGTTCTAGCCGGCCGTATTAAGAGAGCTACATGGCAGAGCAATGAAAAGTGTTACACACGTTTAGAAATACTAGCTTATTTATTAAGTGGTTTGATACGGTTTAGTATCGTTTCAACAAAAATATAAGCGAGAGTTCTGACTTGTTGTAAAGTTTAAATTTTGAATTTAAATCGTTTAAACAAAAACCTGTGAGATAACTTACATAAAAAAAACATATAAACCAATCCTAGATTAACTTAAAATGTTATATTTCGACCCTATCAAAACCAGACTTTATTTGATAGAGGATGGCTAGATCTAGGTTTCTAAGCTTTATCCTCGGTCCCGGCACAGATTTATCTGATTACCAAACCCTTCCTTCACCTCTGACAGGACATCTTGTGAATGTGGGGAATGACAGGCCTCCACCGTGGTTCGGATCCCACGTTAAACTGTAGGTCCTCCATTTCATCTCACAATCACCCTACCATTACACATTAGCGTACGTGCGTATAACCCGAACGGGTAGTAAGACGCGGTGTTAATAATAATAATAATAATAATAATAATAATAATCTAACCTTTTTATTTAATCTAAGAAATACAAATATTCACGTAAATCGCCGTAGAATTTTTTTTAAACTTCAAACTAAAAATCTAAACTTTTTAACTCGTCAGGAAGTTGTTCGTAATTTTCCTCTTCATTTTGATGAGAACAATATTTTAAGATATCAAACTAACTTATTAAATAATGTGGGATTTGTCAAAGTGTGCAACGCGTTTCAGTTCTCTACCATACATTTCCCCTTATGAGAGAGTATGGAGAGGTTTTGGAGACTCAGGATGTTTTTCATCATGTATTTAAATACGCTTTCTTTCAACGATAACGTCTCCTCTTGGCTTTGTGGACGGGCAGTAAGAACAACCAAAGCAGTTCATGCTTTCTTTCAACGATAACGTCTCGACCTCGTACTCTTGGCTTTGTGAACGGGCAGTAAGAACAACCAAAGCGGTTCATGCTTTCTTTGATTACTATTGAATTTTAAAACATAGTAGCGGTGACCAAGACTGAAAATGTTCCTGGAGGATTTGTGGGAAAATTCTCACATATACAAGTTACATTAAGTATTTGGAGGAAAATAATATACATATTATTGCGCCAATTAGATATATACAAGGAAAGTAACACTTAGATTATTATTATTATTAGCACCGCGTCTTACTACCCGTTCGGGCTATACGCACTTACGCTAATGTGTAGTGGTAGGGTGATTGATGAGATGAAATGGAGGACCTACAGTTTAACGTGGAATCCGAACCACGGTGGAGGCCTGGGCACTCCCCACATTCACAAGATGTCTTGGGTAACACTTAGAGGAAATGTATCAACATTTTCTCGGGGAAGTAGTAAGAATCAGTTTAGGAATAACTCACCTACAATACACTCGGCTGGGATTAAAACCTCGACCTTATTTACGCACTAAATAAATTATATTGCAAGCCTGTCGCCTCAGACTACGTTAATACTCCTATGACTTATGTGCACCGTCCTAGGTTAAGTTGGTTTGGAAGTCCAATGTTGATATAATATGTGTTTAGGAAAGACACGTTAATTACAAGTATATATAATACTCAGCCCGAAAGTCGGTTAACCACCCCTACTGTATAAAAATATTGTTTTGTTAATTCGGGACCAAGTGAAGCGTGCCGACAGAGGAGTGTGCCGGAAATATGGGAAGTGACTCGGGATGTTTAATTGATTGTCTTGTTCCTAGGAGTGGTGGGGGCATCCTCGTAGTCCCAACTGCCGCTTCCCCCCCTTCTCGTCACGGCCCCAATTAAATATCATCAATCAGCGCCCAGTGCGCCCAGTCTCGCCTGGACATCCAAACCACACGCGTTTCATTGAAGCCGTTATGTCGAGGTGGAAGAGCATTTACAACCTTTCATGGGTAGATATGGGGGTGAATGGGGTCATCCCACCTTTCAATAATGGTCATCACACATGCTGCCCTCTGATATTAGCAGTTTTTTTTAAGTTATTTTACTAGCCGGGTTCGCTTACTACCCGTTTGGGTTTTACGTTCATCTACTAATTACGCTAATGTGTTAAGGATGAGAAAGGACGAATTCAGAGGAAGGGTTCCCACATTTTTGTGGGGTTTAACGAAAAACCATTTATAAAGACTATTCAAAGCTCACCCACCGAGGATTTGAAGACAGGTCTCTCCGTCGTTGGCAACCTATTCCATCGCTAGAGTGACGCCTTAGACCAGTGGAGCCCAACCTTTATCTCTGGCGTTACACTCCACCCCTAAGGCCTCACCTTACTTAGTACCCCTACCATCTTGCGAAAACTCGAATAAAAAATGACAAAATTATTAATAAATTATTATTATTAGCACCACGTCTTACTACCCGTTCGGGTTATACGCACTCACGCTAATGTGTAATGGTAGGGTGATTGTGAGATGAAATGGAGGACCTACAGTTTAACGTGGAATCCGAACCACGGTGGAGGCCTGGCATTCCTCACATTCACAAGATGTCTTGTCAGAGGTGAAGGAAGGGTTTGGTAATCAGATAAATCTGTGCCGGGACCGAGGATTGAACCCCGGCTGCCAGCATAGAAGTCTGACACCTTACCCCTAGACCGCCAGGTCACCTATTAATAAATTGATATTGTAGTAATACAAATTTAATTCCTAATTGGACTAGTATTTTTGGGTTATTTTTGTTTATTTCAGATAAGATATCAGAAAATAAATAAAAAGACAAATCAAGACCTTAATAAAAATATATTTTATAATGATAAGAGATATTTGCATGTTTCCGTAATAATATCCACTTAAACATAAGCCATAGCCACACCATATTTGTATGAATATTTTTCATTAATGGCTAGCATTTCCTTGCGGTTTCGCTCGCATTAAACAATACATCAACACATTCGAATACTTCAAATGCAAGTAAAGAATGAAACTTCAAGACCAGTGTTTTATGTGCATACAAAGAAATGAGCCTAAAACCTATCGGCATGCCTAATTTTAGATTTCTAGGATTTTTAGAAGAGTTCGAATAATTCTTACGGACATTCAAATATCAAAACTGTATCTAGTTATGATGACCAACATCCGGCTTCAGTATTTATATCATTTCCAATCCAAAAACAAACTAATAAATTTTGAAAACCATTAAGAAACGTAACATTAATCCATAAACTGAGTTCATAAACAAACGCAATCCATAGAACGCAATATTTTTCCTAAGGGCGGTCATCATATATGAAAATAAATTGTATTAATTGTTACAAAAACATATTGGAAATAAGAGCATCACAGTTTAACAAAGAGCATAAATATTTAGATTGCTATGGTTTTTTAAGGGTGTCCCTCTGCACGTATTTAAACATATAGATTTCTATGGTTTTTAAGGGTGTCCCTCTGCACGTATTTAAATATTTAGATTGCTATGGTTTTTAAGGGTGTCCCTCTGCACGTATTTAAATATCTCAATTTTCTACCATACTGAAAATGTTTTATTCTATTAGTCTAGGAAATTTTCGATGACTACCCTACTACCCCTTTTCCGATGATTAATTTTTTTTTAATCAGAGAATTTGGGGTGACTCTTACTACCTATTAAGTCTATATGCATATTATATTATAACCACGTTTATAAGCTAGGGATGAGGAAGGTTGAACTTAGATTTGTGTCCCACATTTGCGTGGAGGTAAGGGGGAACCATATTTAGATAAAACCACTCTCACTTCACCCGACTGGTATTTGAACCCTGAGCTCCCTGTAATCGTCAGTCTATTGTGAAAGAAACGTCTTAGACTATGCAGCCACCGAAGTTGGCTTGGTGAGAAGTAGCTTTTTTTACGTAGGTTTGGGAGATTTCTAAATCCTCCATTTCACCAAACTTAGCAAATAACTAAGTCTTTCAAGACTAAAGCTCACAAAATTGTATTAGTATATTTGCCAATATCTCCGAAACCATTGGTTTTATAAAATTATATTTAAAGAAAAAGTTTTTTAATAGTACTATAATTTTACAATGATAAGTTATTTAATAAACCAAATAGTAGCGGAGATATATAAATTTTTGCTTCTGTAAAGCACCTTGAAAGTCATTTTCATGGGAAAATGAAAAAAGTCCATTTTGTTTCTTAATCAACGCCTAAATACGAATTTTTATCAAAATCGTTATAGCCGATTTTGAGAAAATGGAATTTTTCTCTTTTCATCCTTTAGTAAACCGCTCTTAATTTTAGGGTTATACAGACATACTGACAGACGGCGTTGCAAGAATCAATGTTAAGGGTTTGGGGGGCTATGAAACGTCGACATCCATCAACAATTTGAGTTAGATTTTTTTGACGGTCGTAATAACTTTAACCTAAAGTGTTGGAAAAGCTAAAAAATATATATATTTACGCATAGCTTGAAAACTATTGGTTTTATAAAAATATTTTTCAAATAAAAGCTTTTTAGTATAAGTAGATCTACCTGTATGTAACTTTAAGTAATTTAATATCGCAGACTTACGGAGATAAGATTAAAAATTAGAATTTATGCTTCAGATCGGAACCCTTAAATACATTTTGACGAAAAGTTGAGAGTATCCATTTGGTTTGTAATATTAATCAGGGCTTGGAAATTAAATTTAATCAAAATCTTAAAGCCGAGTTTGATAAAATCGATTTTTTTTTCTCTTTCCACTAGCCTTAATTTTAGGGTTGAATATCCAATTCTAATAATTTCTCGGGGTAGCTCTATCAAAACCCTAGATACCAAGCTTTAGCCCAATAGGTAAAATAGTTTAGGCTCTAGTAAACAGATAGATGGCAGTTCAAAAACCACTTTTTCGGATTAGGGGAATCATGAAACGTCTAGATTCATCAAAATCTCGAGTTCGATTTTTTTTCTATCACAAGACTTTCTCTACATGTAAGATAGCGAGAAAGTAAAAAGAGGCAAACATGCAAACCCGAAAGACTTCCTAGCTACTTATTTAAATTTTAGAATTTATTGGTTAATTGAGTTTAAAGATTCACTTCCCAGTTGACACGTGATCTAAGGATTAAGGTTCGACATATTTGAGTTTTATACACACCCGAGATGCACACCCTTGGGTTTCATTAAGTATTTGAAAAGTGCTGCTCTTCTGTTTTTCTCGGGTTTTACCCGCCTCGGTGGCGTAGTTGGCTAACGCGCTTGTCGTGTCGAGCTCGACTGCTGAGGACAGGGAGATCGAGGTTCGGATCTCGGTCGGGTGAACTGGGGGAGGGGGGTGTTCCTAAATGGTTTTTCACCCTCCCTCCACGCAAATTCGGGTTCACTCCCTCTAATTCAACCTTCCAAATTCCTAATCCATTAGAGTTATTAGTACTTAAAGCGTATAACCCGAACGGATAGTAAGACGCGGTTCTAAATATTAATTATTAATTAATTAATTCTCGGGTTTATAATTACACACAATGGAGGTCATGGGGTTTAAGTATTCAATATCTTAATATACAGTCAAATTGGTAAACAAATATTGACCCAGATATTTGGTTCATAATGCCCAAAGCTCACTCAAAACATAATGTGTTTCCACTTAATCGTATTGTACGAGTAAGGAAAAACCAATCAAATATCACAATATTTAATTAAATTTATTGAAATCCATTTCTTAACATTTAGATAGTCAGCCGTGTGTTGTTGCTTAATGTATACCAATTTTAACTTACATTCTCTGCATTTTAATGGGAGAATTCATCTATTTGTCTGGATACGAATCCATGTAAACGTAATATAAAATCACATAAAGATGATGAAAGTTACTTAGGTGTAAATTTTATTTGTTAATGAATCACGACTTGCCTTTTAATATGATTGTAAAACAATCATCACAAAATATGGTTTTTTTCTTTGGATTTAAGGTTAAAGTAAAACTATTTGGATTACAGTTGACTTGGTGATCAAAATAAGGCAGAAATAAAGAATTAATTCTACATTAATGGCTGGTTTATATTTTCAAACTCCTCATTTGCCAATGAACATACAAAGATGATTTTATACATTAAAAGTTAATATATTTGAATAATGTTACAAATTTACAACTCAGATGTAACCACACTCACTGTGGGGTTTTTTCGACACTGCCTCGATCGTTGGTGAGATAACGTGGTAGTATATAGCTTATCCTCCATTTTTAAAGATAAGGAGTACAATATAATAAGAACCATTTCAATCCCCTGGGTACTTGCTGAGCTTACTGTAAATAAACAATAATAATAATATTTAGCACCGCGTCTTACTACCCGTTTGGGCTATACGTTTTAGTACTAATTACTCTAATGGATTAGGAATTGGGAAGGTGGAATTAGAAGGAAGTGAACCCGCATTTGCGTGGAGGGAGAGTGGAAAACCATTTAGGAAAAACCACCCCCAGTTCACCCGACCGAGATTCGAACCTCGATCTCCCCGTCCTCAGCAGTCGAGCAGCTCAACACGACTAACGCGTTAGCCAACTAAGCCACCGAGGTGGGTTGGAAATAAACAGAATGAAATGGAATGCAAAGAAAAATTACAATTTTAATATAAATATAAATATATAATTATTAATAGCAGTATTAATCAGAAAAATAAATACTAGTATAAATCACAAAACAAATACAACTAAATAATACATATCTTAGCTTTTAGTGAGATTTATGGATATTTTTGAAATTAATTAGTTTATTATTATTATTATTATTATTATTATTAGCACCGTGGCTTACTACCCGTTCGGGCTATACGTACTTACGCTAATGTGTAATGGTAGGGTGATTGTGAGATGAAATGGAGGACCTACAGTACTGTGCCGGGACCGAGGATTGAACCCCGGCCGCCAGCACAGAAGTCTGACACCTTACCCCTAGACCGCCAGGTCACCAACTAGTAACTAAATTTGAGAATATTTTTGTTTTCATGGATTCATTAGAACATTCACAGATTTCATTTAGTGGACATTTAGTTTTATGGTTTTTGGTTGTTAAATTTGTGCCGTATCGTATTAGGCTAAACCTACAGTAGATAATACAAGAGCTTTTAAACAGATTCAAATAGTTATTAATTTAAATGAACATTGTATATCCTTGAGGATCTGTTCAAGAAGCCCTCTGTGCCAAATACAGGATATAATCTTTAGTTTTCAGTCCATTGTATCAACAAGACACGAGATTGAACACTCAACAGAAAGGACGTCCATCAACTCCTCGAAGCAGTCAGAATATAAATACAATGATGAACTTGTGATTGATTGCAATGTCCGTTGTCTGTCTCAAGGACCGGGGCTGGAGATATTTCGGAAATAAGGAGTAATGCTCTGATGTTTCTGGAAGGAAACGGGGAACTAATTGATGAGTGTATACTTTTAAATAGTTATGATTGATTACGGGATTTAATTTTTTTCTGACGGACATCATGGGGTCACTTTAAAAACTTGAAATAGCGTTTATAAGATGAAAAATATCTTTTTTTACAATTTTTTTTCAGCTCAGTTCAGTCTTTTAAAGAAAAACTTATTCAAAATGAGCTCTCCCATTTTCCTCGAATGCAATAATTTTCCAACAATGAATGTAGAGGTCTTCCAAGCTTCGATTAATACAAAAAATAATACTTACTATTAAAAAACTGTTGAAAAAAAGTTTTCAAGCTTTAAAGATAAAAAGAAAAATGTTCAGATATCCACAAATCCTTTTTTCAATTTTTATGGAGGAATTATTTTTCTTAACCCTTCTGATGTAAAAAATTGAATAATTGATATTTATAACAAAGCTGCTGGAGTTTACAGCCAGTATAAGGAGATGTTTGGGGATCCATCGTGTCAAAAATTTGCCTTTTTCTTGAAATTCCTTCTCCCTTGCCAGTTTTCTACTCTAAGAAATCTGGCCTTGAGGTATGGTTGCAGGTTTGGTTCTACTTACAGTACATTTGTGGGAAAAAAAACTTTTTCAATTAAGAATGTGGTCTAAAATAAGTACCGTTCAGTTATCATTGAGAAGCAGCTAAGAACCCTGATTACTCTTACCTCTTTCATCACAAATCCAAACATTAATGAACTAATTAATTGATTACCAAACCCTTCCTTCACCTCTTACAAGACATCTTGTGAATGTGGGGAATGCCAGGCCTCCACCGTGGTTCGGATTCCACGTTAAACTGTAGGTCCTCCATTTCATCTCACAATCACCCTACCATTACACATTAGCGTAAGTGCGTATAACCCGAACGGGTAGTAAGACGTGGTGCTAATAATAATAATAATAATAATAATAATAATAATAATAATAATAATAATAATAATAATAATATTTAGTTACTATTTATGTTTTAAATATTCACTTAAGAATTAAAATGATACACCATTTTTTTATCATCTTGTATTACTGCCTATTTAGGTTATATACTTATATTATTTATTCTTATGGGGTAAGGATGAGGAAGGAAACCTTTTAGAGATAATCTACCCTTTGCGCGAAAAGAGATTGGGGGACTATTTAGGAATAACCATACTCAGTAGAACCGACCAGGATTCGATCCCGATATTTTCTTATTCAGTAGGTTCAGTCTAACATAAGATTGATGCCTCAGACTATTTGGCCACTGAGGCGGGTCGTGTTAAGGTAACCATACCTTCTAGGATTCTAGGATTCTAGGATTCAAGCTATAAATTGCTTTTTCATTGGTAAAATGAAGATTCGGATTAGTTTGTATTTGAGGCAGATCGATTCTATCCATCTCTACTTTAAACATATTTCACCAGATAAGTTTAAATTACATCAAATTAATAATATTTTTTATAAGTTTTATTAAAATAGTACTTTGTTATTTATAATAAGTTTTATTAAAATAGTACTTTTGTTATTTATAATAAGTTTTATTAAAATAGTACTTTGTTATTTATAGTAAATTTTATTAAATTAGTACTTTGTTATTTATAGTAAATTTTATTAAAATAGTACTTTTTTATTTCTAATAAATTTTATTAAAATAGTACTTTGTTATTTATAATAAGTTTGATTATAATAGTAATTTGTTATTTATAATACATTTATTAAAATAATACTCTGTTATTTATAATAAATTTTATTAAAATAGTACTTTGTTATTTATAATAGATTTGATTAAAATAATACTTTGTTATTTATAATAAATTTCACTAAAATAGATATTGTTATTTATAATGGATTTTATTAAAATAGTACTTTGTTTTTTGTAATACATTTTATTATAAATAACACAGTGCTATTTTAAACCAGTTCTGTACAATAAATACTACAATATAATAACTGAGCACACACAGTACGGCATTTTGCCGGACAAAGCTTGCTGTGATTTAGGATCGTGATCTTGCCCCCTAATAAATCGGGTGAAAGATGATTTCAAAACAAAATTCAGCCCTACGTGATTTGTTAGCTGAACACGTGCTTTTTAGTATTTTGTAGTGGGGTGTCCACGTGTCTTTTCTCTCGCTCTCTTGCTTGATATATAATTCACAGGGTCAGATCTCGGTAACAAAGGGGGAGGGGGAAGGTTCTTTGTCCCCCAAATTACTGTTTTAATACCCGCAGGCAGTACGGGCGGTTCAGTGCTGGGCTGGATTATTACACTCCGGTCTTGGAACAACGGGATATAGGAAGCTTTGAGAGGGATGGAAGGGATGGAGAGAAACGCTAAGTGTTTTCTTTTATCTCCGCGTCTACCACCCATTTGGGCTGTACTTATGTACGTACATGTATTAATTACGCTAACGAGCTAGGAATGAAGGAGGTTGTATTTAGAGGAAGTGTGCCCGTACTTGCGTGAAGGGAGAGTGATAAAATTATTATTATTATTATTATTATTATTATTATTATTATTAGCACCGCGTCTTACTACCCGTTCGGGTTATACGCACTTACGCTAATGTGTAATGGTAGGGTGATTGTGAGATGAAATGAAGGACCTACAGTTTAACGTGGAATCCGAACCACGGTGGAGGCCTGGCATTCCCCACATTCACAAGATGTCTTGTCAGAGGTGAAGGAAGGGTTTGGTAATCAGATAAATCTGTTCCGGGACCGAGGATTGAACCCCAGACCCCCAGCACAGAAGTCTGACACCTTACCCCTAGACCACCAGGTCACCTGAGAGTGATAAAACAGCCTACGGAAAACCATCCTTACCACACCCACAGGGATTCGATCCTCGATCTTATAATCAACAGTATAGTTTATTGCGATAGGGATGCCCTAGATCATGCGGCCACCAAAGCAAGTCTAACTGTTCTTGAAGTTTTCATAGCAAACAAATATTTTCGGCAAAAATAAATCTAATAGTACACCAGTGGATATATAGAATTTAGATTTCTTCACACGGTGATATCAACAATTGTTGAATATCTGTCATGAGCATTGCGGCATTAGATGATACACTTTTTTAAGTTAAGATAAAAAGTGGTCATTAAATTTTAAAATACCATTGACAGATATTCAACAATTGTTGATATCACCAATGTGAAGAAAATTAAACCCTAATTTTTTACCGGTAAATTATTTAATTTCTTTTGACTCAAAAAAAGTTTTGATGTAAAAATTGAAAAATACTTGGCTTAGCTCACTTTCTCAACACATCCAATTTAAGGGGGCCACCCACTGGAGTGCCGAGACGCGTCACGGATATTCAGGACGGTTATGTTATTTAATAAATAGTCTGTTATTTCAAAATGTTGCTCACGACAAAATGGAGGTGAAAGGTATCAGAATGTTTCTATAGGACAATCAAATGTTCACGTTCAAGTTCTACGTCTTACTACTTGTCCAAGTTCTACGTCTTACTACTTGTCCAAGATATCTGCATATTTACACCAATGAGGTAAGGATGAGATATGTAGAATGTATATTAAATGTACCCGTATTTGTGTAAAGGGAGAGTGGAAAATCGTTTAGTAATAAAAAATCTCCCTTAAATCTCCTGGCTGGGATTCGAACGATAACCTCCCTGTCACCGGCAAACAAGACTAAGGTATCATACCGTGTAATCACCTATCTAGTGTGGATAGTCGCACCTCACGCATATTGCTACTCATATAGGCTACCTCCTCCATATTTACACCAATGGGTTGGGTACTAGAAGAAAGGTTGGATCATTTAAAATGAGTGTGTCATATTTGCGTCTTGGGTGACCTGGCGGTCTAGGGGTAAGTTATGAGACTTCTGTGCTAGGAGTCCAGGGTTCAAAACTAGGTCGCGGCACAAATTTATCTGATTGAAAAACCCTACCTTCACCTCTGATAAGACGTAAATTATTCACAACTTGTGAATGTGGGGGAATGCCAGGCCTCCACCGTGATTCGGATCCCACGTTAAACTGTAGGTCCTTCATTTCATCTCACAATCACCCTACCATTACACATTAGCGTAAGTTCGTATAACCCGAACGGGTAGTAAGACGTGGTGCTAATAATAATAATAATAATAATAATAATAATTGCGCTAAGAGAGGTTACATTATATCTTCAGGAAATATCATTTGTACACCCAGCCAGGGTTCAAACCCCGGCCTACCAGCACTAATATGAAGAGACAATATAATAATACCAGTGCATATATCTGGAATGTGAACCTCAACCTCTCAGATAATATACTATCAACAAAGGTGATTTAAAATGAAAGGGATGTATAGGTTAACTTACTACGACCCGCCTCGGTGGCGTAGTTGGCTAACGCGCTTGTCGTGTTGAGCTCGACTGCTGAGGACGGGGAGATCGAGGTTCGAATCTCGGTCGGGTGAACTGGGGGTGGTTTTTCCTAAATTATTTTCCACTATCCCTCCACGCAATTGCGGGTTCACTTCCTCTAATTCAACCTTCCCAATTCTTAATCCATTAGACTAATTAGTACTTAAAGCGTATAACCCGAACGGATAGTAAGACGCGGTGCTAATAATAATAATAATATGTGTAA
>CABFOV010002648.1:44946-57227 GCA_902141375.1 Timema poppense
ATTACCTTTCCTTATCACACAATGTCACACTTGTGTGAGCTCCCTCTAGTGTTACGTCACATTATCATACCAGCTACCCCCCTCCCCCAATTTAAATCGTATTTTTATTTTTTTAGCTTATGTAAATCTTATTGACGGGTTTATTAACACAGAAAAACCTCACGATACGCTTAATTAATTTTTTTGAATGTGACTCCATGCATCATCTGACTCCCCCTCTCTCTCTTTGTCATGGTTGCCCCAACTTCCTTTACAAAAGAGTGAGTTCTAGTACTCAAATGAGAGACAGAGTATATAGACAAGGTCGCTGAAATGGTAATTGATGATTCTGGGAGACATGGAGATATACGGAGGAGCGGAAGTGGGAAGGTTCGGATATAGCACGCCACCATAGGATCAAGGTTGTATGCGAGATTTGATGTTGGTTTTCCCATCCTCTCTAGATACTTCATTCCCATCCCTTGGATACATTCGTTGATATCTTCGTGTTGAGCCTACTAATATAAAGAGGTCAATTAAATAAATAACCCCTTTCCTTAATGATGAATATGCTGTGTAATATTTGTATATGAAGTCATTAGACTACCTGAAACACTTATAGAGTTCAGATTTTGTTTATTTAGTTAGCCGTTAATGTATTTTGTAAGTCCTTACATGTTTACAAAGAGGAATTCAACACTAAAGATTAAAACCAACCCACATTAGTGGTCACGTGGATTAAAGGATAAGCTCACCTAAGCTGGTTTTCCAGTGACGGGAAAATCAATGTTATAATACCGGAACTATGTAATTATAGCATTAGCTACAAAACAAGAAGAAAAAAGACGTGGTGGCATGACCAACTTACCCCATTGCACCATCCAAGCATCTTACGATGAGTCCACAATCTAACATCCGATCAAGACCGCGACGCGTAAAGAACTGACCGATCCAACCCAAGTTCAAGCGGTGGTCGCGGAGTGATAGAAAATTCTAAAGGGTTTGAGAATGGAAGTGATTCAATTTCTAGTCCATCGGAGAAGATTGCCGAACATTTTCAGAGCTACTTGACCATGTGTTTGTCATGTGCATACCCTCCCTCGTGACCCAACTATGATCCTCTCATCTTGTTCCTCGCCATCCCTTTTCTCTGTGTCTAAGCGAATATAATGGCAGTATGTTGCCATTAGCGGCACTTTTGGATTTGGATTTTTGTAGAGGAAAACGTAGCCTTGGCTGCGCATATTAAAAATGTAAAGGAAATTGAATATTTCGGCTTAGATAATTTTAAATATGTAACTTTTCAAAATTCTTCTTTCGGCTTATTAGTTTTCTTTGTTTGTAATTTAAAATACTCTGGTAGTGGAGATTGAATTTAAATTTGATTATGATAAGGTTTTCCAAAGACTATCATAATTAACATTAAAATCATGACTTATATCGATATATATCGATAGTTAGCTATTGCTTTACGAATTATCTTTGATCGTGTAGATAGATAGCAAAATAATTCTGTAGTAAGATTGGATATTTAATTAATTGTATTTATTAATGCTGCTTTTTGTAAATCTCTATCAATATTGATCTATTATTGCAGATATTAACTTAGTATTGAAATATAAGAAAATAGTATTACGAGTAATCTTGATTTGTCTTTATTATTTATTCATGGAGGATACTTAGTCTTTTTGAAAGAATATAGGATTATGTCTGTTTTGGTAATGACTGAAAATAAATGCCTAAGTATCTCTTGCTTTTGTTAAGAATTCATTCAGATTCATTTTCTATCTGTATCTATTTGCGATACTTTGAAATATAAATTATTCTGGTGGTTATATTTAGCTTAGCGGATCACTCTATTAATGTTGTAAATAGGTTTGTGTTCTTGTAGAAGAGGAGATTGATTATTTTTGGACTATATCATATTCTTTTGTGAGTAGGTTATATGAGAACCTCTTACTTGTTAAATATATTAGATTTTAAAGTGAACTTACTGATGTTAGTGAAGACCGTAATTTTGAAATGACCTTTTATATTAATTTTTACATTCACATATATAGCCTTTAATATATTCTTAATATATGTTTATCGTATTTATTTTTTGTACCATCATACATGGGTTTCATCTCTTTTGTTATATATATTTATTTATATCAAAAGAGATGAAAACCATTTATATATATATTTATAATAAATAAACATTTAAAAATGATCTCTTGTTTTTTCTTTTATGTTATGATAAATTGATTTTACGTCTAAAGAGTATATTTAGGTTAGTTATTTATTAATTTATTTATGTTTGGGTTTCTATGAGGTTTCTAAGATAAGGGTACGAAGGACGACCCTCTGGTAACTGTCTCCGCAACCGGGTGAGTCATGTGCGCTGAGTAACATTAGGCTGTTCTCAGACTATTGTAACTGATTTCACTCAAACGACTCACTTTGATTGTTTTATTTTCTGTAACTTTTTGGGCCTTCTGCATAATTGGTTAGTAAAGTAGGTTACATAACGAGGGTGTTTCTCTTAAATAGTTTACTATTCTACCCTCCACGCAAATTCGTGTACAGTCCCTCTAAGCTCTGCCTTAACCATTGTTATACCATGAACGTAATTAAAATCCGTAGTTACTGACACACAGTGAGAAAACAACTTGATAATTATGTGTTGTAATTTTGTTCTAACATAAATAAGGTTCTTATTGGTTGATAAATACGGACAACCAATCCTTAGAAACTTACCCCCTCTTCCCCTTCCCAAAGGGAGCGTATGTGAGTAGAGCCTCAAAAAGAACGAAAGAAAAGACATAGGAGGAATGTGTGGAAGAAAAAGCTAGATACCCTTCGGGTATCAAGACCCCAAGCGCAACGATATTTATTTTTCAGTGAATATCTCATCCCTTCATACTTGTTTTTTTGCAATGTTGACATATGAAGGCACAACGTAGACATGATGAAATCAGGTTTATTTTTGGTGGGAGAAGGGGGATAAAAGGGGAGAGGGAGGGTTCCGGTCAAATGCTCCTTCACTCCGGTAGTTTTTCAAAGGAAGATACATGTAGATCGTATAAATCTACATGAAGCGTAGGATTCACAAAACAGGGGTTCTTAAACTTTTGAATGCATCTGAATTATGAGCCGACAGATAAGATTAAAATTTAAATGAAAGAACCCCGCCTCTGCCGATGACCGGAAGATTGGGGTTAGAATCTCGGTCGGGTTTTCTGGGGGTACTTTTTCCTAAATTGTTCTCAACTCTGCCTTCACATAAATGATGAAAGATATATAAAAAATTTTATAAATCTAATCAAACTCTGTTTAATTTGAGAATCATATATTTATTTTTTATACTAATCAGTTATTTAAGAAAGGGCCTAAGTCACCATTTTGGCTAAAATAAGCTAGCATGTATAATGCAATCTTTTGGCGTTCATACATTTTTAGTTATAAAAGGGACAATTTTTCATAATACAAGCTATTTTTTAAAGCGCATGAAAAAATAATATATCTTATAAAAGGACTAAGTCATTGACTTGGTTCCTTTCCAATATTTACGGGTATTCTTAAAAATGAACTATGGAAGCAAATTCACTGTTCATATGGTTTATACCGACGAGATCCTCAATTTTAAGTCTTGGTAGCCTCGGTTGTAAATGAAAAATTGCATTTTTGTGGAAACTGCACGTGCGAATGTCCCCAGAGACAAGACACAGGCCTTCTCTATCATAGTTTCATGGAATTTCAGTATGATTCGTCAAAAAGGGGGATTGTCGTTGCGTCACAATTATATATATATATATATATTTAGCACCACGTCTTACTACCCGTTCGGGTTATACGCTTTAAGTACTAATTACTGTAATGGATTAGGAATTGGGAAGGTTGAATTAGAGGAAGTGAACCCGCATTTGTGTGGAGGGAGAGTGGAAAACCATTTATGAAAAACCACCCCCAGTTCACCCGACCGAGATTCGAACCTCGATCTCCTCGTCCTCAGCAGTCGAGCTCAACACGACAAGCGCGTTAGCCAACTACGCCACCGAGGCAGGTTGAGTCACAATTCATTAGGAGTTTAGTTTCACACACATTCAAGCTGGGAACTGAAGGAACTACGATCAACCTACCCGTAAGACAAACATATCCAGAAGGAGCAGTGGCAATAAAACCAGAAAAAATATTGACATACATTCCAGACAAAAATAGAAAATTATTTGACGGTGTTATTGGTTGAGAAGCTTGTTCAGATCAAATTAGTTTGTTGAGATATATCTATGTGATTCTTATGCTTAAACAATACTCTAAGCTGTGGGTGACCTGGTGGTCTAGGGGTAAGGTGTCACACTTCTAAGCTGGCGGCCGGGGTTCAATCCTCGGTCCCGGCATAGATTTATCTGATTACCAAACCCTTCCTTCACCTCTGACAAGACATCTCGTGAATGTGGGGAATGCCAGACCCCCACCGTGGTTCGGGTTCCACGTTAAACTGTTGGTCCTCCATTTCATCTCACAATCACCCTACCATTACACATTAGCGTAAGTGTGTATTACCCGAACGGGTAGTAAGACGCGGTGCTAATAATAATAATAATAATAATAATCTTAGCTGTGCAGATATATTGTGTTCAAACGAGACATTACAAAATATCTGATATTATTGTGTGTTAGGGTTCTTATGAAAATATATTTCCTTGATATTGATATTTTTTTTTCATAATACAATCAACACCAACTATCATTAATTTTTACATGAATTCAAATTAAAAAATTGTTGTCATTGAGAATATTTATTTAAGAAATAGACTAACATTTAATTCAATATAAGAAAAGGCCTAAAAATTGAGATTCTTAAAATTTTTTTCTAACAAACATAATGATAACCACTATTTCATTTTTGCAGCTTTTATTGCTCGGTATTAGTAACTTTGTATGTACATTTTTTGTTTTAGGTTTTATTGAGCCCAATGAGTTTTATTCAGTTTTTTTCATTTTTCTCAAAACTGTATCATTATGAATTATACCCGTTCTTAAATAACTGATCCATATATGGTCTTCCTTTATTATCTTGGGTAATTAATTTGTCATAGTAAAACTATGTCTACCTAAAAAATCGTATATTATTTGGCAGCTCATTCTTATATCTAAATCATCAATAAGGCCCTTCAGCCCCCAAAAATGCCAAGGCCTACAATAGACCATCTAATTATCCCTATACAAAAAAAATAGTTAATATCATGGGACCAGGGAGGTCATGTGACAGAACCTCCTCGATCTATTCATCACATTTAGTTGCATTTATCCCCCCCGTCCCCCACGACCCGCTGACCTTAATCCTCTGAACTTTTTTATGGAAATACTTTAAAAAATGTATTGCATTTATCTCCACTAAATTATTTAGCATTCTTACAACAGCGAGTTTAAAACGATTTCCAGAAGACTCGAATGAAGCAAGGGGATTTTTCAAAGAGCCCGAGAAAATTCTTATCCAAATATGTTAAATTTGTGTGGAAATGGAAGGACAACATGAAGAACCCCTTTTCTTGTAATAAGGTAATACATTTTTGGCCATGTAAGCCCTAACAAATTATTTCATATTTTATTCTTTTTTTTATCAGCGAGAGACAAAATTGTCTGTATCTCTGTGTGAGTTGGTTTGCGGACCTACAGTAGCCCCATGGCTTCTTAGGTACTGATTGACAATTTTAAAAAGTTACCAGACCAAATTATGTATCCTTACGCCGAACCAGATGTTCTGCAAAAACATGTGTTTAGCAGCTGTCACTTTTGACAGTCAAAATTTAGGTACTGTACATACCTAAATGTTGACTGTCAGAAGTCAGCTGTGAGCTGTCAGTCAGCACCAAAGAAGCCGTGGGGCTACTGTATGTTTACTAAGACTCATTTTAGTGAGTACTACAAAATCCTAAAGTTCTTTGCTTTTTTAAAACACCCTGTCTATATTAAAATGGTACGTTAGCCTATTAGATAGAGGCGTGGAAAAAATATAGATACGTTACTAATGTGAATTTTGAAAGAAATATTTTTTTATTTTTTGTTGATATATATACACACTCATTAAGGTAATTACATCCCAGTAACGGGTCACAATCGAAAGAAACAATAATATTTTACCAGTTTCAGTGGCCATATGGTCTAAGGCACTACTCTTGTAGTAGACTAAACTGCCTATTAGGTTCGAATCTCAGCCGGGTGTACCGAAGATGGTTTTCCACTCTCCTTCCACGCGAAAGCCAGGACACATCATCTAAGTATAGCCTTCCTCAACCCTAATACCATTAGCATAATTAGTACATAAGCGTATAATCCAAACGGGTGGTAAATTATTATAATTATTAGCACCGCGTCTTACTACCCGTTCGGGTTATACGCACTTACGCTAATGTGTAATGTGTAGGGTGATTGTGAGATGAAATGGAGGACCTACAGTTTAACGTGGAATCCGAACCACGGTGGAGGCCTGGCATTCCCCACATTCACAAGATGTCTTGTCAGAGGTGAAGGAAGGGTTTGGTAATCAGATAAATCTGTGCCTGGACCGAGGATTGAACCCCGGCCGCCAGCATAGAAGTCTGACACCTTACCCCTAGACCACCAGCTCACCCCTACAAATATTAATAATTTGTTTGTAATTTATGTATTATGTACTCTAAAAGCCTGACAAAAAGTTTATTCTCTTTAGTTCTTAAATAGACTGGACTCTTAATTAGGCCCTAATTTATATATTTAGTTCCACAAATATTTACTTTTTTAAAGGTCATGGCTTGGAAACCTCAAATAGGTTGGATACACGATTTTTTATAGTTTTGTTGTCATTTACCACGCCTAGTGGAGGTGCTAGAGCTAGCGTGCATGTTTTATAATATAGTTGATGTTATTTTCCGCTCCTAGCGGTAGTTCTGAAACTAACGTTTATATATTTCTCCAATTTTATGTTAAAATTTATATTTATCCTTCTGTAAGGTTGCACTGAAATTCAATAATTCTTAAATACATTTTAATAACGTTTAAAAATCAATACTAAATTATAACTCACCTGTGTTGCTAATTTGATAGAAGAAATGCAAGTTGGTTACCGTAGAGGAATATGACGTGACTGTACAACTCTTTAAAGGGACGAGTGTAAATTGTAAGTTTGGTTATGAGATGCACAAAGGGTTACAAACTTACGTCAGAGGAGTTAAAATCAAATCTTTTATGTCAACAAATAGCTGTAAGAAATTTGGATCATTGGAAGACTTAAAAGAAGGAACTTTAAACAACGTTTTTTATGTGTTACTTGAACATTTTACATTGAACTCGCTTTATTTATTTTCTTTACGAGTTTCCTGTAGTTTCAAATTCACTATTTTGTAAACTTAAAAGTCAATTGCGTTCGTCCCGGCACAGATTTATCTGATTACCAAACCCTTCCTTCACCTCTGACAAGACATCTTGTGAATGTGGGGAATGCCAGGCCTCCAACGTGGTTCGGATTCCACGTTAAACTGTAGGTCCTCCATTTCATCTCACAATCACCCTACCATTACACATTAGCGTAAGTGCGTATTACCCGAACGGGTGGTAAGACGCGGTGCTAGTAATAATAATTATTATTATTATTACTAAAATATTATAATCATTTTATACCTTTTAAGTGAATAATTATCATAACGTATGATCAAAATTATATTGTAGTTAGAAATTATACTTATTTTTACCAGATAATCACCCAAATTTCTAAAGATAGATAGGAATTATTATCAAAATTTGTGTGCATAAAAAAACTCTAAGAAAACCTAGATGCCGATAAAATTTTCTACTTTTTGATATCGATACTTATTGTAATCGATAGTTTTATTTCGATACCACATTCCTATTCCCTTAAGGGAGGAAATGAGTCCCTCGGGCCAACCGGTTGCACACCCCTGACAAGGTGAGAATGTGGAATGTGAAATAGAGCTAGAGGCCAACCGGTTGCACACCCCTGAACAAGGTGAGAGTGTGGAATGTGAAATAGAGCTAGGAGCCAACTGTTTGCACACCCCTGACAAGGTGAAAGTGTGGAATGTGAAATAGAGCTAGGAGCCAACTGGTTGCACACCCTTGACAAGGTGAGAGTGTGGAATGTGAAATAGAGCTAGGAGCCAACTGGTTGCACACCCCTGACAAGGTGAGAGTGTGGAATGATTAAATAGAGCTAGTGTGAAACGAATTGCAACTCGTCAGCCTCCCATCATGAATGACAGATGCTCTGTCAGACTCTACCTCGCGTGGATTCATTTCCTGCCCCTGTGGATGCTGCTACCCAACACATCACCTCTACTGTGTAACGACTTTTGACGCTCCTCCGGGTCCAGACAACCAGAGAAATGCAAAGAACCAAACAATGGGATATTAAAGTTGCGGTTGTTTGTTTTTTTGTCTCAGTGGGCAATGAAACTCACATTTCAAGTTTCGGAAAGTTTTATTCATTCCGCGTTACACGTCTTACTACCCATCCGGAATATCCGCATGGTTACATTAATGGCCGTAAGGAGACTGAAATATCGTGAAACTTGTTTTTAAAAAATTTAATTTATAATTAATATCAAAATATGTTTAAAATGTGTCGCACTGTTTTAGTGTATTAAACACACTCCATGGTGTGAGGCCCCAATCGAGCTTAACAGACCGAGCGGCTACGACTGTTAGCAACTATAGTGCCAACATTTGCGGATAGAGGGTTTCACATAGCCAGAGCAATGAGCTCTCCAGCGGTTTACCTCAGTTTTATAAACCGGAGCTAATATTATTATTAGCACCGCGTCTTACTACCCGTTCGGGTTATACGCACTTACGCTAATGTGTAATGGTAGGGTGATTGCGAGATGAAATGGAGGACCTACAGTTTAACGTGGAATCCTAACCACGGGGGAGGCCTGGCATTCCACACGTTCACAAGATGTCTTGTCAGAGGTGAAGGAAGGGTTTGGTAATCAGATAAATCTGTGCCGGGACCGAGGATTGAACCCCAGACCCCAGCACAGAATTCTGACACCTTACCCCTAGACCGCCAGGTCATCCGGAGCTAATACATCTTTATTCAAGTAGCTCCTAATTTCTCTTCATGAGATTGAGTTTAGACCCCGTTCCAGACCCACCTCTTTACAGATAAATTTTGGAAGCATCGAGGATCGAACCGGGGACCTCCGGACCTGTAGCGAGGAATTCTGACCACTAGGCCACAGTGGCGGTCAATGTAACACACATACGCGAAATGAAATGAAATGGATTACTTGAGTGAATAATCAATTATGTCTTCTTTTTTTTTAGCGTATGTCAACAGGGTTTGTCAACTAAACATTCCTGGTCTTCTACTGGCAGTGGTGGATATGTGACTGTGTTTAGAGGTTTGGGCAGCATGTAGGTGAGGTTACATGACCCCGTTGATAAGATGTGATGATGATAGTGTTGTGGTGCCAGTAAGAATCTTAAACATATCCTAAACCTAGTAAAACTAAACCATGGCAGCCAAAGGAACAGTTCCTCTTCGGAGTTGGCCTATATACTTACGGTGCAACAGGGAATCAAACCTGGGACTTATAGGTTAGCAGCCTGGAATGTTAATCGCTAGATCAAGAAGCTGGCCTAGATTTTAGAACGAATTAACGATATCCAAACTATAGGCCCACACATTTTTACTGAGTAGCAGACAACTTTGTTATTTGCCTGAAATGGTCAGAAAAGAATAGTAAGTTACTAACTGCACTATTATAATTTTATTCATAATATTCCTATAACAAGTCAAGGTTTACAGCCCTAAAATATATATTCCCTCCATCAAAACCCATTGTTAAAGAAGAAGTAAAACATGTATTTGATCTGGTTGTTGTGGCAGTCACATTGTGTGGCCAAAAGTAAATATTTAAAATTTAAGAATTTGAAACCTAGCTATTATTTTTATATTCACTACTCTATTCCACTGAAGTGTTAGAGCCTTTTTTTTAAACAATTTTTATCCAAAAGAGGTATTGTTTTTACCAAATTATAGTAACGAAATATAACTTTTTATGTAACCATATCCATTCTTTTTATTTGCCACAAATTAAAGTTATTACTAATGGGTTACTCCCCCATTTACGTGGGGTGAGACTAGGAAATCATTTAGGTGGATAGGGGACTAGATGAGCCTGACATTTAGTACACGTGTCCACCAATGCAGATCTCTGTGTTTAACCGACTATCTTAATTATGAGCTGGAAAGGTAGAATTGAGAAAAAGAATTATCTAATTTGCGGACCTAGATTAGAAACTCTACCAACGTGCCACCAGCAGAAGACGCCTTTATCGACGTGACCACTGGTACTGGTCTATCCTAAGTTAAGCTATTATGAATTTATATAATCTGTTTTTAAAAAGAGCAATTTAACTGACTCAGTAATAATAATCTGAGAATAAAGGTAAATCACTCACCAAGTATGCGTATAAAATATTATATATCCGTATACATTTTGTAAATAGAAGGATTCTTTATTTCAAGATATTAAGCATTTAAAGTCACAATGTAGACCTATAAGTATGCTCCAATTTTCATAGGAGCAACCTTTAATAAAGTATATACATATTTTTTAGCGATCAACATTGATTATTATTATTAACACCGCGTCTTACTACCCGTTCGGGTTGTACGCACTTACGCTAATGTGATAATGGAGGACCTACAGTTTAACGTGGAATCCGAACCACGGTGGAAGCCTGGAATTCCCTACACTCACAAGATGTCTTGTCAGAGGTGAAGGAAAGGTTTGGTAATCAGATAAATCTGTGCCGGGACCGAGGATTGAACCCCAGGCCACCAGCAAAGAAGTCTGACACCTTACCCCTAGACCGCCAGGTCACCTCAATATTGATGATGTCTTATTATATTATTAGTGTGATTTTAAAGGGATTGATATTATCTATCAAAACTTACAGCTGCAGATTAAATGACGTTACGGATAATTTATACGTAAAAATATATCTAGTAACTTTTCTGTCAGATAAAGTTATTTCTGTGAAAATAGGACTGTAGTTATCTGAATCAAACCGTGTCATGATTTGAAGTTGGCTTGTTTGTATGTTTATTCATCATTCTGTAAAAATATTATTTCATATCATTTGTCAAAGTTAATGGCTTCTATACGTTATAAAGATTGATATGAAATCAGATATTATTTGAGTGGCTTTTGAATGTTTCTTTTGTGGGTCAAGTACCTCGTTGATATTATCTCTTTATATTTTTTTTATTGTTTATCCTATTTTAGTATTTATTTGATTTCTGTCCCAGATAAAACACATTTTAACATCAAGTTTGAATAAGCTATTTTCAGTCTATATTTATATCTTTGATCTTTTGAACAAATTTGTGTGTGTGTTTGTGTCTTTAGACCATTTTTCAAAACGTTGAGGACGTTTTAAGCTTGATATTTTAGTTTTTACATAGCTCAATAGAATTTTATTTTGTTAAAGATAGCTATCGCAAATAATCCCTTCGTTAGGGGAAATTGTTGTAGGAAATATATGGGTTTTATGTAGCTTTTTTTGTTGTTATATTGTAAGTTTTTTTTTTTTTTGTCGTACGAAAGAAAAATGTTATTCACTGTAAAAGGTATCAAAGCGTGCAATATGCCGGGCCGAGACTTTGTTGTGAAAGCCACATTTTATCCTTTTGAATGATTCAAGTATTAACTGTAAGTACAGTCAAAACATAAATCCAGATGATTAACTTAAACATTATTTGATCTACAGCCTTTTAACGAATGGTGGTTAAAGTGGTTGGGCACACGTCCGAGGTACCCTGATTCGATTCTAGGTGATAAAGATAATATCTACTATTTATACATGACTCCAAGCATAAATTTAAGGTGGTATGGGAGAGGACGTGAGAAAATAAGTGTTTTTTCAGTTTTTATAGCAAAACTTGTTTTGGCCAAAGTAAATAAGATAATGCTTCAGTACAAACATAGATTTTCATTTTCTTCACGTGTTGATGTCAACAGTTCCTGAAGCGGTGACCTGGCGGTCTAGGGGTAAGGTGTCAGACTTCTGTGCTGGCGGCCGGGGTTCAATCCTCGGTCCCGGCACAGATTTATCTGATTACCGAACCCTTCCTTCACCTCTGACAAGACATCTTGTGAATGTGGGGAATGCCAGGCCTCCACCGTGGTTCGGATCCCACGTTAAACTGTAGGTCCTCCATTTCATCTCACAATCACCCTACCATTACACATTAGCGTAAGGGCGTATAACCCGAATGGGTAGTAAGACGCGGTGCTAATAATAATAATAAT
>CABFOV010002648.1:59256-69472 GCA_902141375.1 Timema poppense
GTGGGGGGGGGGGGGGTCTTCCCCTTTCTAACTTATCCGGGGATATCAAACAAAGTCAACCGAACAGCCGTGGTCCTACGTTGGTGCTAAACCATTCCAAAGTTCTTAGAGATGGGGCATTGTTAGAATAGATTTTGTAATTATTTCTTTTGAAAGACTATTTGTTTTGACACAAAAGCAAGGCCTTTTTTAAAAATTAAAACCATAATATTTAAAACAGGTCAAATACGTCGCTAAGGAATGCAAGATATAGATTTACGGTTTTATCAAAATTAATTTTTCATAGAGTGGCCTATTAGCATTAGTTTGAGCTAAAAGCATATATATATATATATATGAATTTTATACACAGATATATATTTACATAATATATACTATATAATATATAATGTATAATACTATAAACTAATATATATTTTAATATATTAATACATATTTATATTTTAATAAATATTTATTAATATTATTGATATTATTGTATTAAATTATATATAAATATATTATATTCATGTATATTTATTCACATATATATAAATATAATATACATAAATATTTAATATATCTATACTATATACATATATTAATGTCACATACTTACTCGATTAGCATAATTTAAATATATATATTATATATTCTTACAGTCCAAACGATTTATATATTAATTGCGCTTGCATAGGCCTAAACACATTATTATTGCTATATTAGTTCGATAAATATATATACTTTTCAGGCTATCACACACACACACACATATATAATGTGCATATAATTTAATAATTACGTTAGTTGAGTAGGAATATAAAGGTAGAATTAAAGGAAAGTGTAGCTGCATTTGTGAGGGAGGAGATTGAGAAACCATTTAAGGAAGTCTACCTTAATTATTGCTGGCTGGGATTCGAATACTAACCTTCCCATAGCTACCAGCCCAAACTAGATAAACTTGACAATTAGGTCCCCAGCACACCGATGCGGATTGATTGTTTATTATTATTATTATTAGCACCGCGTCTTACTACCCGTTCGGGTTATACGCACTTACGCTAATGTGCAATGGTAGGGTGAATGTGATATGGAATGGAGGACCTACAGTTTAACGTGGAATCCGAACCACGGTGGAGGCCTGGCATTCCCCACATTCACAAGATGTCTTGTCAGAGGTGAAGGAAGGGTTTGGTAATCAGATAAATCTATGCCGGGACCGAGGATTGAACCCCGGCCGCTGCTTGTTATTAAATAGGATGAATTATATACTGCCTTTATGTGAAAACATTATCTATAGTAATACAATTCTAATGGTATCTGTCTATATGTATATCTGTCCAGAGAATCGTTCATACCTCTAAATGAGATAGAAAATGTTGAGAAACCACTCAGGATGTGCGAACATTTTTCAAACTTTAAAAGATATACAAAATAAAAAACATTATTTATTTAATAATTTTAATTCGTCGACACGTTATTTGTATTTCAAAAGCAAGGAGAATCTAAAATATAAGTTCCAATCTCAATCCCAAAGATAAATTGCAGATAATAATATAATACAGCCAGTAGCTTAGCTAGAGGGGAGGGGGGCACCTTTTATAGGGTGGCACTTTTGGTCTTCTGCAAAGAAAAAAAAAGTTTTTTATTCTGGAGTAGTACAAGACGTCATATGCAATTTTATTATTTATATCTAATATTTACTACTAAAAGAAATAACATAAATACTTAACAAAAAACTTAAATTTTCCTATAAAGCTTTGATTAAAATTTTTAAGAAATAATGAAATAATAATGAACTTTGATATCTTAAATGGATGTATATAATATATTTTTAAACTGCGTGGACACCCTGGAACCCTGGCTACGTCACTGGGTCAAGGCTGAATTTATCTCTCCACAAATTAGCATTTTAGTGTTCTCTATAAAGTGATGTATTCTTCCCAGTTATTCTATTTTTGTTTAATTATATTTTATTATTAATACATTTCTTATTATTATATCAGTCTAACCCAAGATGAAGCGAGCAAAAGAGAGTAGTGCTGATTTTAGAAAGAAAAGAAAAATAGATTCAGAAGAAAGAATTTATAAATTAATGAAGAGCCTCTAGTAAAATACTTCAGTCACGAAATTACTACTACAGTAGCTGAAGAATAATCCAAGCCATCGTCATATTCAAGTGATTCTTCAACTTCAAGCAACCAAGATTGTAACGTCCAAAAAAAATTCCGGCTGTTGGTTAAAAATATGTGAATATGTTTCTCTGTGGCCAAGTAAGATTAACGATGACATATGGATCTTACTGGTATATCAAGGTACGTCTGTGGTCCAATGTATAGATCCTGATTTTGGTGAAGTGATTTATGAGGGAGTATCAATCAATCAAAGGACGAAACCGAGAACTTACACGTGAGTGGCTTTTTTTGAAACCTGCCAAATAATGAGAAAATATATGTTTAAATCGTGGTTGGTGTTCTCATCTTTCAAGGAAGCTCTTTAATGACTTTGTTGCAGACTATTTTCATACAGAAATCATTCAAATTTTAATTCTGTGGATGGATTAAACATGTGCTGAAAACTTGGTCCTAGAATATTCGAGCATTATCTAGTGTATACCATATTAGGGCGTTCACACAATGGAACGATTTGGAAATTAGAATCCGATATGGAGCAACAATTTATTTAAAAAAAAAAGGAACAAGAAGGAGTTGAAACCGAAATGAAGAAGGGGCGAGAGATACTTTCCAGATGGTTGTATATCATTAGATTCCTAGCTAAACAGAATTTGACCTTGCGGGGTCATCGAGAAGGAATCTATTATGAGACTGATGCTAAATCTGAATCAACGGCAAACAGAGGACATTTATTAGAATTAGATAATTGGTTGGCGAAATATGATCTAGTGCTACGTGAACATTTTCTAAGAATCGAGTTAGGGAAAAACTTTGCTAAATCCTACTATTCAGAACGAGTTTATAGAAATTTAGGGAGAAAAAGTAAGAAGCAAAGTTAACTAGCAAGTAAAGGAAGCTAAGTACTTTTCTGTTATATTCGACAGGATTTTTTATATCTCTTATAAAGATCAAACGAGCCAAGTTTTATTCTAAGTTATGATAGATGGCAATAAAATGGAGACAGTGAAATCATATGTTGGTATCATTGAAACGAAAGGTAAAATTACTGAGAATATTTCAACTATGATTTTGCAAAAAGCTAGAAAATGATGGAATTTATATTCAAAATGGTAAGAGGACAAGAATAAGATTATGTTGCTGTGATGGTTGTTCAAAATACCGGCGTTCAGAGAGACTTATCAAGGAACTTAATAGGAAGGCAGAATGTGTCACATGCACAAATCACACGCTGAATTTGGCAAGTGTACGTACATGCAGCTTCGGTTGCTGTGAGTTGTGTCACATTTTTTGCAACTATGGAGCGTTTATTCAAATCTTTTTCTTTCTCAATCCATCGCTGGTATATTCTGACTAGTCACCAGTCACAATGTCAAGAGGGTAGTAGAAAATCGATAGAGTGCAATGGGAAAGGTTGTAAATGTCGTGAAAAAATTATTCGAAGTGCTTTAGAACAGTTAACTGGCGAAGAAGAAAATATAGTCACCAGGTCAGATTCTGGCGTTCTGCTTGTCCTTTCTATGCTTCCTTGGCCTGTGAGAATCCATCCTTATAGAAATTAACAACAGACAGGCCTACCTTCAAACAAAAGATTGAACATACAACAGTGTTATATAAAACTCGAGGCTTTAAAATGATTTTTAGCTGAAAAATATGGACGAACTAGTTAACAATTCAATTGCCTTTGCCCAAAGAAATTCGTGATGACCTTAGTATAGTAAAGGAGTATCAACGTCAGTGTAAAAAGAAAAAAAACTAATGGCTGGTGAAGAATCACGAGCTGCTGTATTGACATTCGAAGCTGAGTTGAGGAGAGACAGACAGAGTGATCCAAGAAATGATTAACAGATTTCAACAGCTTCATGTTCTTGCTGAGATATACGCCTTACTCACTCCATCGAGTCTTTTGGATCACAAATACGAATGTCAACTAAATAATGATTACGAATACATTAATAAGGAACAGTTCCTCATTGAAAGAAAAAAATACTTCAAAGTTTTATTACGGTCGATTCTACGCAAGACGAAACAGAGACGTGGAAGAAAAGAACGTTTGCATTTTATTCAGAAATACAGTCTTAGGAACTCAGCTCAAAATATTGTAATACTACTATGAATTTTCCGCAAAATTATTGTTAATGCTTCTACCTGTGAATGGAGTTTTTGCAAATTAAAATTGATCGAGAATTACTTGAGATCTACAATTAATACCTTGCTGTTAATAAATCTGTCAATACTGTCTATAGTACAGCAACTAACAGACAAAATATAATTCAACAATATCATCGAATTTTGCTAACAGAAAAGCAAGAAAAATATTATTGTAAATTGTTGAAATCAAATTGTTCACTCCATAACTAAACATGGTGTCTTGATTTTTTTCACTATACGTCGTTTTAACTTATTGTTGAAGGATTATGTGTGTTGAGAGGGGCGGAAAACTCACGGACCACCCCGGACTGCACGAACTCTAGCTACGCCACTGAATACAGTGGCCGTTGATTACAGTTTGGTTGATTAGTATTCATATTAATTAGCAAAGGTGTTTTTTGGTTATTGAAAATGTTTCAAAGATTGTTGAACATATTTATTTAATTTGAGCTTTCATTATATAACATAGATATGTATTTATACAAACCTATTACTACGCTACTGAAGATAAAACCTACACTGGAGGGTAACAAATGGCATAACATTATAAATAAAACTAATGTTTGATGGTTGGTTTATGTGTGTGTGTGTATATATATATATATATAACGCCATTTGTTACTCTCCAGTGTTAGTTTTGAACCCTCCTTAACAAGATTAAGGGGAATACAGGAGGCCCAAATATAACAAAAATATAACGGGGCAAAAATGGGCAATAGGAGCGAGTGCTTGGAGTTCTTTGCTTTGATTGTCTGTGGACAAACATTCAAGACTCGGACCCCGGAACTCCCGCCCGTTGCGGAGTTTAATAAGAGAACGGTCTATCTCCAGAGATAGTTAAAAGAACGAAGAATTAATCTCTAAGTAAGGTACACCAGAATAAAGACTCGATCAATAACACAACATAAAATAAAATACCTAGGATATGGTGGATTAAAGTTATTAATAAGAATAGTAAATGTTTTCAAGTTGGTATTTATTTAACAGGCAATTAATTCTTTGAGAAAATATATAATTAATATAATGTGACAAAATTTACATTTACGAAATATTTTAGACATTACTAGCGTATGCAAGCAATATATATATGTATATATTTAGGGAAAACCTGCATTATTTATATTAATTAGTTAAGAGTTAATGTGTTACAAAAAATTAGATCATCAAATAAGTTATCCTTAGTTGGATAGTTATAAAAAGTATTTCTCCTAAACATTTAGAATAGAGACCTATACAACAATTTTACTAGCCACATAATATTTATTCTGAATTCTACCAAAAATTTTACTTTCCCCCCTTTTTTTATTAACAATTATACCATTTTGTCATAACAACAATAAATTGCAAAAGTTAACGTTAAGACGTCATGGATAAAATAACTATCATTTAATTTTAGAAGATTTACGGAACCCATAAACATATTTAAATTTATTATCAAGCGACCGAATAATACAATATTCATGAGATTCAAAATCGACTCTTTTGTCAATGGTAACATATCGTAAACATCCTAAAGTTTATAAGTCGACTTTTTATTTATTATCGAAGAAAAAAAAGATCGATCATCGATATAAATGTCTCGATCATGCAACTAATCGACTTAGAAGTGTAGTAGAGCGTATTTTTATTTATTATAAATTTAAGATTAAATTACCGAAAAAGAATTTTGAATAAGAAATTTAAATGACATAAATAAGAAATATTAATGAAGCCGAAATGAAATTTTGATCTTACATTTTATATTACTCAAAGCTAGAGCTTCTCCTGCTCCCAATGCGATAACGCCCAATAGTGACGTCTGATCGCTATATTCAACGCAACCCAAAAAAGAACGACGGAAAAAAGGGGTGGGGGACACAGATGGAATATTCGGGAATTACACACGCGCGTGAGAGTATACATCGAGAAGGTTCTTTTCAGTCCAAAGCTCCTCCTAAACTAGGGATGAGTAGAACATCTTCACAACGTAAGATCTTTGTCACTAATATCTTTGGCACAGACCGATTACACAATCGGAGTTCAGTATTATATCCAACGCACGGCTGAGTGGGTCTGTTTTGATTGTAACTCGCGTTGTGTTCCCTGTTGACATCAGCTGCAGTATGATGGGGTAAGTTTAATTTCTTTAATTTGTACACTCATGTCGCTGAATGCTACAAGTTTTATCTTCAGTAGCGTAGTAATAGGTTTGTATGAATAAATATCTATGCTATATAATTAAAGCTCAAATTAAATAAATATGTTCAACATTCATTGTAACATTTTCATTGAACAAAAAACACCTTTGATAATTAATATGAATACTAAAATATATATATATATATATATGACGTGTTTACACCAGAGCTACAAAACTGAATAGATTTTTTTTTAAAGCATAATACCAAGTTCGGATCATACGTCTCTGTACTAATTACGATCATGTACTAGTAATGAGTAAAGCTAATATTAAAGGGATTGTCCCCGCAATTGCTTGTAGGTAGAGTATGAAACCATTTAGGGTAAACACCCCAATACACCTAAGTGGGATTGGAACCTCGATATCCTTGTCATTGGCAGTTGAGTCTCTTGTGAAATAATCAAATAGCCAAATCTATTATTTATGATTTAAGTGAGGATTACTCCATCTAGATATCATATTATGAACATTTAACAAACAATCCCGTCTACAGGTGTCATTTTTCAAACTGGTGACCTGGTGGTCCAGGGGTAAGGTGTCAGACTTCTGTGCTGGCGGCCGGGGTTCAATCCCAGGTCCCGGCACAGATTTATCTGATTACCAAACCCTTCCTTCACCTCTGACAAGACATCTTGTGAATGTGGGGAATGCCAGGCCTCCACCGTGGTTCGGATTCCACGTTAAACTGTAGGTCCTCCATTTCATCTCACAATCACCCTACCATTACACATTAGCGTAAGTGCGTATAATCCGAATGGGTAGTAAGACGCGGTGCTAATAATAATAATAATAATAATAATAATAATTTTCAAACTATTGTGAAAGTGATGCCTAGCCTTTCATGCCTCTACAAATTGAAGGTTCGGTTTTGTTGGGTTGGGTAGTAATTAAATCAACTTGTCATAGACAGGCTTAAAGAGAAGCTATTAATAACTTAAATACTTTACTTGGAGAGTGCTTTTGCTTTAACATTGCCTTCTAGAGTAAAATACTTTTTGTTTGTCAAAGTAATATTAAACACATTTTAAATCATAACTTGTCGTGTTGAGCTCGACTTCTGAGGACGGGGAGATCGAGGTTCGAATCTCGGTCGGGTGAACTAGGGGTGGTTTTTCCAAAATGGTTTTCCACTCTCCCTCCACGCAAATGCGGGTTCATTTCCTCTAATTCAACCTTCCCAATTCCTAATCCATTAGCGTAAATTAGTACTTAAAGCGTATAACCCGAACGGGTAGTAAGACGCGGAGCTAATTATTATTATTATTAAATCATAACGTTGCTTCCTCATGTGTATAATATTCTTACCGTACAACCGACACAGTAAATACCATTTTAAACTTCTCTTTGAGTTAATTTGAGTTAATATTGCAATTCTTGTATAGCAAAAATATCTCCATGGAATTATTTCCTCATATGTTTTTTCTTTAATAGTGTTTTTTGTTTCAAGACATTCGAAAGTTAAAACATTGAAAGAAGAAGTAAAATCACATTCGGCTTCTTCCTGTTTTTCCCAGGCACGTGTTTTGGCGGGAAAGGTCTGTGAGCTACCAAACCTGGCGGAGTCCTAGAGAACTAGTGGCAGCTTTTGCGCATAGAATAACACAGTACTCTCGCCATGACAGCTCTAAATTAAGTTTTATTTTTAAGTGCTGTGCATGAACTTAAATATACGTCGATAAATAGCGTAATCATAAGTTTCAAAAATCATTTCTAGCATATTTGAAAACATTATTTAAAAATAAAATTTTTAAGTTAGCTACCAAATTCCCTTAAATAAGCCCCCAGAAATAAATCCTAACTCTCGGTATTACAAATTAAAGTATCTAAATCACTTTTTTTTTATGTTTTCCTAACTAAAGGTACTTTTTAAATTAACAGTAAATAAAAACAATTCTAAAACAAAATTATAACGTAACTTTAATTGATTTAATTTAAAATCACAAGCTAAGGGTTAATTTAGAAAGGTTTTCTCTAGCATTAAATATAGATGTTAGTACATTTCTTTACATTTTACACCTGCTCATGCTTCCTTAGTTTATATAAGGGTATAAGCTCTTATTAGCAAAATTTCTAACTTTTTTCATTAGGTTATTTAGTGTGGACTTTATAACTAACTACATATACCAGTACACTAAGTACTTACAAACCTACCTAATTATATAATAGACGCACACCAAATATATTGGCAATTAATTCATCATAATGAAAGCGAAAGCCCAAATTTAATTACGTAGCTATACGTCTTTAACCATAATAATAATAATAATAATTCAGGTAAAACATGAATTGAATAGCATAGCATAGACGATGGATAATATCTGCTGTCAGAAGAGAAAGGTGGAGCTAGCTCGATGAATCATCAACGCAGAGGAATATAATTTAGACTTTTTGAAGTATAAATATACATATAAAACAAAAATCTATTATATTAATCTTTTATATTGTAAGTAATAACTAGTAGAAAATATAATAGTGTAATACAATATAATAAAATCTTTAAATTTTGAAACAAGAATATTATGTTATTATGAATATATTATTATTATTATTATTATTATTAGCACCGAATCTTACTACCCGTTCAGGTTATACGCACTTACGCTAATGTGTAATGGTAGGGCGATTGTGAGATGAAATGGAGGACCTACAGTTTAACGTGGAATCCGAACCACGGTGGAGGCCTGGCATTCCCCACATTCACAAGATGTCTTGTCAGAGGTGAAGGAAGGGTTTGGTAATCAGATAAATCTATGCCTGAACCGAGGATTGAACCCCGGCCGCTAGCACAGAAGTTTGACACCTTACCCCTAGACCACCAGGTCACCCTATTATGAATATAGCCCTGGTAATGATTAGACTTGTAAATGGCAAATGTATTTCGCTTGATAGGCTCCTCAATTCATGTCCTATTTAGGGAACTTTAATAGGTATTTTACCATTGAGTTGGATTATTTTAGCGCCTACAAAGCGCCTCCGTACAATATCAAAGTGCCTGTGAAAAACAGCTAACAATTTAAAACTAACCTCTTAAAAGAACTTAAATCTTAACGAATGATTTGGAAACTTAAATAATTTACACATTTGGTTTCGATTATAAATGAGAAACGTTATACAATTTATTTATTATTTTGTATGCCTATTTATACATTTCTAAAATAGATTATAAATAAAACCAGTTCGTAATAAAGAAGTTTTTTGGACTTGTTCAGGCTATACTCCTACGCACTAATGGTTCTAGGGGTTTAGGGATGAGAAAGGTTGAGTTTAGATTAAGTGTACCAGCATTTTCAAGGAGATAGACTGGAAAAACATATAATTAAAACCACTCTCAGTAGATCCGACCGGGACTCGAAACCCCATCTCCCTGTCATTGGCAGTCTAGTCTAACGCTAGAGTAACGCCTTAGATTATGCGGCCACTGAAGCAGATTATTTTATTATTAATAAACTCTAAGGTTCCAGAATGAGTGACCAGTTTTCAATCATTCTTGAAATAATTGTTCACCTAACCTTATTCCAATTTTCCTTATACAATTTCATCTATAAAAGTAGTATTTGGATAAATTGTTTGGCACAATCTTACATACTTTCTCATATAGTATATACTATGGACTTGAACAACATAGTCAAAAATGTGGGGAATGCCAGGCCTCCACCGTGGTTCGGATTCCACGTTAAACTGTAGGTCCTCCATTTCATCTCACAATCACCCTACCATTACACATTAGCGTAAGTGCGTATAACCCGAACGGGTAGTAAGACGCGGTGCTGCTAAT
>CABFOV010002649.1:0-10246 GCA_902141375.1 Timema poppense
AGTTATAGTAGATTTATTCAGGTATTTGTCATACACACACTATGTCACACTGTGAATAGTTATAGTAGATTTATTCAGGTATGTCTCGTCGTACCTACACTATGTCATATTGAGGGTACTTGTAATTGATTTATTCAGGTTATTCTAGCCATACCTACATGTGTCATAGCGCGACTATTCATAGCTGATTTATTCAGGCTATTAGAGCCGTGCCTATTCTATTTCGAAGTGTGAATACTCACATTATGCCAATTAATTTAATTATAGCCATGCTTTCAAAATGGTGTTACGAAAAAAACTCACGGATATCCATAGTGTATTAACTCTAATTATCATTATATCAACGTTATTATATTAATACCTCCACAATGCCATAATATCAGTAGGCCCTACTCTTACTACTTAGGTTTATAGCTCTATCTTTGCGTATAGCCCGAATGGTTAGTAAGACGCGGCGATAATAATTATTATAGCTCTACGAGTAATTTTGATTCTGGAACCACATAAGATTTTAAGCTTTAAATGTTAGTTGACTGATTCTCATCCCGATCAATGTTATATTTTTATTTCTCACCGCTCTCTGACCATTATGTAGCACTTTAAGGCGTTGCTAGTGCGAGTAATAATGCCTATCAAACGCTTTGGAAGTAACACAATAAAACATACTGTCCAATGTGTGTAACAAGTTCCAAACTATCAATCATGTGCAACGCATTTCCCTGCCCAATCGGGATATCATTCATTAATATTTATGATCACAGATACATGAGTTTCCTCAAATTATTTTAAACGTTTCTTTTGTAACAACTACATTTATTCCATATCAGTTCTTATTTGAAAAGATAAATTCCCCTCGACACGTTTCACGTCCCACCACTACAATCCTTGTCATGTTTTGGTTAAATTGTTTGGTAAATAACTGTGAGACGCGTGTGAAATGAGTTACTTAGAATCATAGGTAAGAGTATATATAATTTGACGAAGGAATTATGAGTATCAAACATTGTTCAGTCTTTGAACGTTCTCAAGACTCCAACAATGATGTTGAAGGTAAGAGCTTTGTGACAAACATAATTATTTTAATTGTGAGATATTATTTAAACTTTAATACTTTGCAGTATTATAATATAAAATTAATGTGATCTTAAATTGGAAGGAAGTTTTTAGAGTAAATCATTTAAAGAAACTTCGAATTAATATTGTTATAACTTCTAACAATAATTGTAATAAAAAAACATTTTAATATATTATTTTATTAAGTTTCTCTAACACCTTAGATACGATGTATCAATTTACTTGATCAGAAATAACAATTTTTTTTTAAATACGGATCGTTTGAAAAGTTTCTATCCCAAGCAACACCAATAATTTTTATTAAGTCCGATAACTAATAGTAAAAAGTCTATAAACACATTAATTCACGATCTTAATGCAACACATATTGTCATATTTCTTAAAGGTCGTGGATTTTTGAACGTTCTCTTGGTAGACTATTGAAGCAATAAACGTATCTAATATACATGACACTGCACGTAGTGATTTCATTATCTAAACCGACGTGTTATACAAAAAAACACGCTGAAATATTAGCATTGGCTCTAAGGAGCTGTTTATTAAAATGGTCATTCTTTGAGTGGAGGCGCGTGCCTCTTCTTTCATTAACAAGGTTGTTGGATGTAAACCTAGATAATATATCCATTCACACCAAGATCGTTACTGCTCTTCTCCACTATAGTTCCTTTCGCTGTACTTTAATAACTCTATTAATAATAATAAATCTAATACTATCTGGCTAAAAAATTGGTAAATATGGCTCATATTTAATCAATATACAATTTAAATAGTTAGAAGACGCACCCCAATGTTTTTTGATTATTCATTAAAATATTTTAAATTGGGAACTCAAAAATAAACATTGCTTATTGGGGCATGTAAGGAGGAAGGGAAGCTTTTTTTTTATTGCTTTCTTTTGTTGGTGTTAAATCTGTCTTTTTCATACTGTATTGAATTATTGTTTTATGTCCAACATTAAGCTAAGCTCAATCGATAGCGTCTGTGGAATAAGTTAAAGGTCCCAAGTTTGATTCCTTGCGTGGCTGAAAATTTTATCTTTGACGAAATGTGGGTTTCGCCTTTCACAATGAAGAATTAATGGACAGGGGCTGAATGTTGTAGATTTGAGATAGTTTATAAGTCATGTGTTGAAATAATCACTCGGTTCATTAAGTTCACGTTAAATACCTCAAACAAATTAAATGTTTATTTTTTATTTATATATTTCACTTTATAGCTTTAGAAATAATGGTCATTTGTCGCTGAATAAAGCAAAGTTTAAAAATTACAAACGGTAACAATTATGAAATGGATTTGCTGCACACATAAATGGCCTTTAATATCGTGGCTAGTTTTTGAAAATTGAGCTGATAAACTGCAAGAACTTAACAATTCTTTAATTAGGCGCGTCTCCGTACAATCGTGTGTTGTGCAAATGCTAAAAATCAAATAGATATAATTATCTCTTAACCTCCTTGGAATTTAATGTAGGGGGGGTTTTCATACATGAGCATAGAAACGCTTTTTGACTAAATGTATAGTAAAATTTTCTAATGGACGCACCCTTATCCCCAAACTTCGCTAGAAAAATAACATGACTGCGCATATTACATTGTTACAGCTTACCGCCAAAATTGAACAGACTCATTAAAGTTGTTAGAATGTTATTAGTTTCATGGTTCAAATAAAACCTAACTGAATCATAATCACTTCGGATTTTTTTTTCCTTTCTAAAACACAACATTAAATACTTTTAGTAATTTATTTATAAGAGCTGTAGCCTATATTGGCTATCACTCACTCATACTAGATGCTCTAACAAAGTGATAGAGGTAAGTTTTAAGGAAACGTAGAAGCATTTGTTTGAAGATAAAAAGATAATTACTTTGTGCAGATATTTGACAATTTTCAATAAACACGAGCAGTTCTTGTTCAAATGTACACAGCACATCTGCGGTTTTAAAAAAAAATCATGAAACACTAATTCCTTATACTCGTTGTTTGGGAGAATATAAACCTAACTTAGAAAGAGTTCACCAGTTTTCAAAATATTAAGAAGAGTTTTGAGAACATCAGGTATAAAATCTACTCTCATCAATAAATGTAGACTAGTTAATTCAGCAAATGTCAATAATGTGTTGCTATATTCTACATGTTTGTTTCAGGCACTCTTCCTGACGGCGTTACTTGCCTCTTGCTCCGCCAGTTATCTGAGAGGAGGAATAATAGAACGACTCCTCTGCTAGTGCCGCTGCCGCAGCATCTGCGGCTTCTAACGGAGGCTTGGGCTGGGGAAACTTGGGTGGTTGGGGAGTAGGAGGAGACTCCTCTACTAGTGCTGCTGCCGCAGCTTCTGCGGCTTCTAACGGAGGCTTGGGCTGGGGCAACTTGGGTGGTTGGGGATTAGGAGGAGACGCCTCTGCTAGTGCCGCTGCCGCAGCTTCATCGGCTTCTGATGGAGGCTTGGAGCTTAGGAAACTTGGGTGGTTGGGGATTAGGAGGAGACGCCTCTGCTAGTGCTGCTGCCGCGGCTTCTGCGGCTTCTAACGGAGGCTTGGGCTGGGGCAACTTAGGTGGTTGGGGAGTAGGAGGAGACACCGCTGCTAGTGCTGCTGCCGCGGCTTCAGCGGCTTCTAACGGAGGCTTGGGCTGGGGCAACTTAGGTGGTTGGGGAGTAGGAGGAGACTCCGCTGCTAGTGCTACTGCCGCGGCTTCAGCGGCTTCTAACGGAGGTTTGGGCTGGGGCAACTTAGGTGGTTGGGGAGTAGGAGGAGACTCCTCTGCTAGTGCCGCTGCCGCGGTTTCAGCGGCTTCTAACGGAGGTTTGGGCTGGGGCAACTTGGGTGGTTGGGGAGTAGGAGGAGACTCCGCTGCTAGTGCTGCTAGCCGCGGCTTCAGCGGCTTCTAACGGAGGCTTGAGTGGAGGACTAGGAGGAAGCGCCGCTTCTAGTGCTGCTGCTGCTTCTGCGGCTTCGAGTGGAAGTTCGGGGAACGTGGGAGGCTGTGGTTGTACCTATAGCGTGCCTGTCCCGGTCACCGTGACAAGACCAGTGCCTGTCCCAGTCTCCGTGCCAAGACCAGTGCCTGTACAGGTCACTGTGCCAAGACCAGTGCCTTTCCCAGTTTCACGACCTGTTCCTTATATTGTGAACAGACCATTCAGTGTCCCTAGCCCATTCCCTGTCTCTGTCAACAAATACGTCCCGACACCGATTTCAAGACCCGTTCCTGTCCCTGTCATCAAAACTGTTCCTGTTCCTGTTATTAGGACTGTACCTACTCCAGTACCCGTGCAGGTGATACAGAAAATCCCAGTCCCAGTTCCCTACCCAGTTGTTAGGCCAGTTTCTGTACCCGTCCCCACTCCATTCTCGGTGGCGAAACCTGTACTTGTACGTATCCCCACACCGTACCTCAAACCAGTACCCGTTTTTGTATCTAAGCCTGTGCCAACACCGTTCCCGGTTCTGGTGAATAGACCCTACCGAAAAGTGGTGCCTATCCCTTATCCTTTCCCTGTCAGGAAACTTGTACCTGTTCCCTACCCTTCCCCGATATACTACCCAGTTCCCACCCCCAGCTATTCATCAATCCCGCGTCCAGTTCTCACCCCTTACCGAGTTGTCATTAATACTAAAGTGCCTGTTCCAGTCCCCACCCCATTCCCTCAACCTGTTCCCACACCATATTCCTCAACTATTCCTGCTCGTGTTTTCACCCCCTATCCTTCTCCCATAATCACTCGTGTCCCCTCCCCAGTCCCTTACATTGTTAACAAAGGCTATTCCACAGCCCATTCCAACCCCATACCCTCATCCCGTACCCATATATGTGAACAAACCTGTGATTGTCCCCGTCGCTTGTGGAGTGGACAGTAGCTCTTCATCGGCTGCCGCCACCGCTTCATCAGCTGCCTCAGATGGTAGTTCTTCATCATCATCAGCCACCGCTTCATCATCCACGTCCGGAGGACTTAACGGAGATAGCTCTTCGACAGCCACCGCCTCAGCAGCCACATCCGAAGGAGTCAACGGAGGAATCTATGGAGGACTTTACGGAGGACTTTATAGTGGTAGCTGCTCAGCAGCCGCAGCCTCTGCATCATCCGCATCCGAAGGAATCAATGGGGGACTATATGGAGGATTTTACGGAGATAGCTCTTCAGCAGCCGCCGCTGCCGCTGCAGCAGCCACCTCAGGAGGAATCAATGGAGGAATCTATGGAGGACTTTACGGAGATAGCTCTTCAGCAGCCGCCGCCGCTGCAGCAGCCGCCTCAGGAGGAATCTATGGAGGACTTTATGGAGATGGCTCTTCGGCAGCTGCCGCCGCCGCTGCAGCAGCCAGCTCAGGAGGATTGAATGGAGGACTCTATGGATATGGCTCTTCAGCAGCTGCAGCCGCAGCCGCCGCTGCAGCATCTGGCTCAGGAGGAATCAATGGAGGAATATACGGAGGACTTTATGGAGATAGCTCTTCAGCAGCCGCCGCCGCTGCAGCAGCCACCTCAGGAGGAATCAATGGGGGACTTCCCGGAGCACCCTGCGGAGGAATCTATTACTAGTCGCCCATGATACTTCAATGGCCTCACGATAACTGAACGACTTTCGGAAAATATCTACACACAAAATAATATTTAATAAAGTTATTTTCCACCAAAATTATTTAAATTTTGGAAAACAAAGAAAATCATTTTAAGTACGTGTTTTCACTACTTTATTATATTTATACATATTTATTATATCAAATTATGTAGTGACATGTTACCCTGAAATGTTTTTGTGCCTAAACAAATATTGTAGTTTTTAGCTCAAAAGAGTTATTTGCAGCTCACAATAAATATATTGGAATGTTAGATATTCTGTTTGTACATTTATTTATGTTTAGGTGAAATTTCCATGGTCACTTTCCTGAACAAAACAATCTTAGTTACTTTTCTGAAGTAAGAAGTAAAACCTATCTGTCTTAGCATTTCAAGCGGGAATAATACAAACTAAATAAGACTACATAAAAAAAGAGGTTAGAAACGAACACGATTCAGTCACCACATGAAGATTAAAGCACCAGCACACTACTGTAACAGTGTGATCAGGTCTGACGAGAGGGTGGGAGTAGGGTTGTTGGGGTGAGGGGGGGCACAGCTGAGGCCGAAGCTATTGATTTTAGGGAATACGAATATCTACATTTTGTTTAAGTCAACAAACGGCTTAAGTTATATTTTAGCGTTGATTACTGTGCGATCCACTAATGTTTATTTTTGTCTGAATTATTCGGTGATCGACGGTGACATTATCGCAGTGCACGGGTGTCGCTCATGGACTCGGATGCAACTACTAATCTACTAATGGCGAGAAAAGCAATTTTTAATTTATTTATGTAGGATGATAAATTTTTAAGAACATTTGACAATAATTACTTTAAATGTGATGTTTTTTTTATACTTTAAATATTAAGCTTTTGAATGTAATCTGTGTTATGTCATGCTTTTATAGTTAAACTAAATGTATACTTTTTAGTTTTTTTAACCTTAATCAATTCAAAAGTAGTACATTTTACTTATGAAATAAGTCAGGTCTCATCTAGTTGGATTGTTAATTTATTTAAATGGTTTTATTTTCAAGTTAAAAGTCAGTCACCCGTTTTATAATAATTATGCTTATTGATATCCTTTGTCTTTTTTTATTGTGAGTCCATATGTTTTGATTACGTCTGTGTAGCTCTTATTTTTTAAAAGTGTTTTAAAGTATGATTTAAATTTTTTAATTTGTCCCTGAGGCCCGTGATTTCTCTCCACGGGCCACGGCCCTAACTGTAATGATCTCGTTCCCCCTATCTCTTTATTAATAAAAATTAATCATAACGTATTATTCAGTTTCTTATTTTATAATTTAATATTTTTATTCATATTAGGTCAAGACGACCATATTTTTTTTATTTTTTTTGGCACGTGTCAAGCTCATATTTTAATGTTATTAGCACCGCGTCTTACTACCCGTTCGGGTTATACGCACATATTTTATTGTCTGGTTGAATATTATGAAACAGGTGTATTTATAATCCACAACTTTATACATTTCCCCGCTTTCCTACAATCTATTATAGCATGCCACTTAAGTAAAATGACATCTACAAACCGTAATCTGCACAAAATACTAAAATAAAATAAATTAATCCAAAGAAGAGGATTAAAACGGATATATTCTGTAATAATATCATTTGTGTTATACTTACATTAAGTGAGTGTTCCCGGATACAAACACCATGCTTTGACAAATTATTCTGCACGTATGGCGGAAGCGAAGGCTTGCCAGTTTTAACAGACGTAACTCGACGTTGAAGAAGGACCAGACTGTCGTTGGTTCGATGCCTCGAGCCACGAGCACTGCTGCCCTAGCGGACTTCCTCGGCAACTCTTTCTCCACTATTCCCACCTCCCCCCACACTTCCTTGCTTTTCCCTCATTACATGCCCATATTTGGTCCTGTTTAGAGTCAGAAAAAAGAGTATATAACGGGTGACACCAAGATTCATTCTACTGTAGCTCATCATATTATATCCTCGAAGGAGGAACCTCTGCTCCAGTAACCTAAAGAAGAAATTGGTGGTCTTGATGTTTGGGTCGTGGGTCTCACCTCCTGGACGCCGAAGGAATCTCGTCTGATGTTCCAAGTATTCAACAAATTTATAAGTCCTTCAGACTGGCTGTTTTAGTCCGAGGGACTAAATTTTGTTTCTGTGTTCTCCTGACTTAGTCTCTGTTAATCGAAGCTGCTATAATGTATTCTAAGTCCTTCAGACTTGCTGTTTTAGCCAGAGTGACTAAGTTTTGTTTCTGTGTTCTCCTGACTTAGTCTCTGTTAATCGAAGCGGCTAAAACGTTTTCTAAGTCCGGACTTGTTGCAGTAGTCAAAGAGACCAATTGTGTTTCTGTTAGTTGAAGCATCTATAATGTTTTCTAAGTCCTTCAGACTTGTTGTTTTAGTCAGAATGACTAAATTTGGGTTTGTGTAAATCTAACTTAATTTCTTTGGTCGGATATTCTGACTATATATTTTGCCTATGTCCATGTAGCATATCCTAAATACAGGGGCTTTGAGCTCTATGTGTAATAAAGACCTTGCTTTAAGGTTCTTCTTCTCCATAAGTTCATTATTCCGTTCTAAGTCCTTATGACTTCACAACATCCCATGACGCCGTGGACGTCATGCTCACTTGTTCGAATTTTTGTATGACTACAAGCAGGTTGTCTAGCCCCTGTATTTGAGGACCTAGTTAGGTCAGTATCTCACAGCATTTTTGCTGGCACCCCTTTTTCTGTGTTACTTTTTTGGGTGAGCAAAGTGCGGAACACGGCTAGTTTTGTATAGTGGCCCGCACAGATAGTATTTTCATTTGCCCCTTGTTGGCACTTCATTTGTTCAAGTATTTAAAGTTAGTGTGTACTAGATTTGATGTATACCTCAGGGAGTGGGTAATTGTATAAATGTACTATTGAGTGCTCTGGCAGTAGTACCCACTGGGAAAGGACCGTCCATAGTACAATTTTGTATGGACACTTGATTGTTAGCCATCTGCTAATGTAATCGACAGGCTATCCTGTTACCATCTATTATTTATTGAGTCTATGGGACCTTTCTTAATTTCAAATCAAGCTAGTTAGCTTGGCCGACATTTAGCTTAGTAACTCTAAAACTATAGGATTTACAGTTATAGATTTATTAGTAATTAATTCACCATGTTTTCATTTTAGACCCTTCTGGTGGTAGTCAGGCGCTAGCCCGGCTGTTTTGGAATCCAATACTCTCTATCAACCTAACTTCCTTTTGACTGTTCCGTGTCGTCTTGGACGCGTATTCTCCCGCGCTACGGGAAATTCCTATATTTTTAGAGTTGTTAAATACTATCATATTTGTCAGTTTAAAACTTAATGTTTTCCTTTATACTTCTAAGAGTTACATTTTTTCCCCTAACTAATTTAACGGACATTTATTACTGTTTATTATTATTATTATTATTATTATTTGGCCCTGCATTTAATATTTTTTATCAATTGTAACTCTATATCATCTTTTATATATTTTTTATAATAAATCTATTATTGTTACCTATTTATTTCTCTTTCTCTTATGAAATATTTCCCTGTCCCTACTTTGTTATACATTTACTTTGTAATAGATATTGTTACCTCCTCTACATATTAGAGTGAAGGGGAAGTAACGATACACTCTGGTTGGCGGAAGAAAAGGAATATAGACGATTCTGAGTTCGAGGCTCAAGAATCTACGGGGCTTACCTCCGAGCAACTTTATAAGCAACTTCATTAGAAGTGGCGTGGCTTCTGTAACTTGAACTTACTCGCGTGTACTATTTGTTGTAGAGACTCTACGTGGGTGTAAACAAACTCGCGTTCTATTTATTGAAGAGACCGGATATGTGTCAATTACTTGAAGCTGTAACCTAGTAATAATGGATTTTTTAATTGATTTCATATGTAATTCGATCTTAATAATTATATTTTCATGACACATAAAAAATAGTCTATATTTTAATTGGTTTCATAGTTCTTTATCATCATAATTATGATTTCATCAAATAAATAAAATGTCGCCCTTCCGCGGGAATACGTCTTAATTTTTCTTTTCGGAGCGTAATAAAATGACGGCCATCGTGAAGCATACCATTGGATCCAGAAATAATACGAACTAAGAGTACAAGAAAGAAAATAATAGCAAGGAGCACTAGTCAGTCACCACATAGGGATTATAGCAGTAGCCCACCACTGTAACATTGGATGTGAAGATAGTGTGAACTAGGATTGAAACAAAGAGGTAGCTAGGAAGTAACACGAACTTCGAACAATCAGTATAGCACTAGCTCGTTATGTTACTGTTGGATGCGTGAATCACGCAAATTAAGAGTAAAATAAGTAGGTGTATGGGAAGGAACACAAAGTCACTATAGGGTAGCTATAGTATAATATAGTTTTATAGGTAAAGTTACCATGTATCTATTTGCCTAGCCATATGATCTGCAAGACCATAACATGTTGAGTTGTTACTTTTGCCAGTCAAAACATTCACAACAAAAAATTTGTTTTAAATTATTTTATTCTTCAAGCAGTTGTTACATTATTGGAACACTGTGTGTGTGTGTGTGTGTGTGTGTGTGTGTGTGTGTGTGTGTGTGTGAGAGAT
>CABFOV010002649.1:10495-25217 GCA_902141375.1 Timema poppense
GTGTGTGTGTGTGTGTGTGTGTGTGTGTGTGTGTGTGTGTGAAAGATCTGACTATAATTCACTTAAAAAATGCTTTTCAAACTAGAGCTTCTAAACTGCTGCATTTCCTTCAAAAACCAAGATGGTGAACCAGCCTAAGCAAGGGTGGTTGATGGCGTCATACATATTGTCTTTGGTTGTGTTCCTACGTTCCTACGTACAAAATAAAGAAGTTTTATTTTGAAACGTATTTTGTTTGGCTTTTTCTTTAAGTTATAGAAAACCTTTCTTTATTTACTTTGGTGGTCCATAATTACAAGATGTGTGTGACTATAATGCTTTTTAATTTATTATTTTATGCATTATACATCTTGTTGCCACAGTCGCGAAACAAAAGACATAATAGCTATATTAATATTTTTTGGTCCTCCAATAAGTTACGAAAACGCTAAATAAACAGTAACCCTTAAGGAAGTATTATTAGTATATAATAATTGTTTGATACATCTTTTTATTGATAATATAGTATAGCTAAGTAAATAGTTATTATTTCCGGATGTATTGACATAAGTGACGTTCAGTCAATGTTTGCAATAACGATCCGCCTGCGTGACCTTTACTACCGTATATGCCCTATAGCTTACTGACTGGAGAGAAAATCCACCTCTTTTAATAGTGCATGGGGTGCGGTCTAATAATGAAATAAAGGGATGGATGTGAACAGTTTCATCATCTCACAAACCTCAGCACCATTACGTTAACACTGCTTGCGGAAATAACACAAACTAAGATTAATACAAACAAGGGAATAGGGAGGAATAGGTTTCTATCAGTTCACCAACTTATCACTACTGTCAGCATGATGCAGAAGTAAACGAACCGGAATATATTTCCTTCTATTTTATATATTTTAAGCTTTGAAGCTATTTTTAAATTCATATATTATTCTAGTTTAGCATGACCAAACAACCAAACTGACCGAGAAATGATTAGTTTATGCCTGCAGAATCATTTATTTATTTATTCATTATTTATTTTGATGCGTGTCACCAATAAACCTTGTCCTGTGACAACCAAGTCGCGTTATAAATATTGTGACCACTAGATAAACAAATGAAACCTTTAAAGCAATTCATGTCACACAATGCGACACGCTGCCCAGTAATACTCAACATGTTTCAGATATAGTATCAATATTACTGTCTGTCACCATCTTACTGTCCATTGGTGCTATCCGCTCTCAACTTTACACTTAAAAACTCAGAATAGATAAACAGGGAGGATTTTTATGACGATCAACAGTTTGCACTTTCTTCTTTTCCTTAAGTCTACAGCATGAAGGTTGGTTTGACGTGGTTTCTATAATTCATTCACGAGCTAGGTTTACCTGGATTACAGCTCGAAATGTTTCTAGAAGTAATCCCTAATATATCACTACACCAACAGCTGACATCTATCACTTTGGATGACTGTAATGAAAACAGATGGTAATATATTAATGTGATAGTTAACCACAGTAATTTAGGCCAATATTATTTATATATTTATTTGAAGACGGACACAAAGTTTATTTATTGTTTTATTCCACTTAAAAATAGTCACACCACTTTCACAAAAACTTCTAACGAACATAGCTTCAAAATGGCGACTGACGAATTTAAACCATATGATTGAACATGACGGTAAACCAGTTTTTTACAATGATGCAGACACGCAGTTGATGAAAATATTTTATTCAGTTAAATATTTCAAAATAAGATAAAATAATCATAAAATCATTTATAGTATGTAAAAAAAATACAACAATTTTCTCTTTTCCAAGTAAATACGATGCCTTTATTAAAATGTATTGATGTGTGCACTATATTACACAAAATCAATAACGTTCCAAAACGAAGAATAGGTATTTTTAATTATGTTTAAAATATTGTTTTGAGTTGGATAAAAAGAAATTATTTAAAAAAAGGAAATAGTATGTATAGTACGTTATTTTAAATGTAATATATAACAGGTATTTAAAGATCTTTACATTTATAACAATACAGTGATTTTTTACAAGTGTTGGCAACCCAAAACCTAAACATATGATTTTCGAACTGTCATCCAGGTAAAAACCTATCGTGAACATACTTTATCCATCCGTAGCTGGGAACTCAGTCCTTCGGCTGGTAAGTGCTTCTTGCACCATCTGGTATACATCCCATGTACTAAGGTTGTGGTGGTTCACCATTGCCTTCTACACTAGATTTCTACAAGCGAGCGTGAAGGAGCCTACCAATTTGACCAAAAAGGTATTTTCACATACCTAATAGGTTTATATACATGCCACACTCGACATGAGACCAACGACAGCTTTACTTCCCCTTTGAAGGATGTTGTGCTATAGATTTTTATCATTCTAGAACTATCCGTCGTCCTCGGCTGGGTTTGAACTCACGAGCATCGGGTTCTTAGACAAGAATTTTACCCCAAGATCACTGAGATTTCATGTTGGGCAACAGAGGTGGCACATTAGTACTGTATTATTATGGGTCTATTGAGTCAACATTGTCTTCGATATAAAACACAAATGGTTATAAATGCATTATCGCTATCATATAGGTTAAATGAAGTATTTTTGTTAAAAAATAATTATATAACGAGTATGTTTTATAGAAGATATCAGACAAAATTTTGGAAACAAATTCTTTATAATTAAATATGGCTATTTAAATTTTGTATGGTTTTAATTTTATGAGCTCAGGCCAACACGATGTTGAGAATTCATTGGTCACTGATTTCCAAACACAAAAAATCTTAAGTTAAATTGTTATGGGCAGAATGTTTCTTATTTATTTATGAAAAAATAATACTAATAATATGAAAACAAACTGAGATAATTATTATAAATGCATTTATACGTGGGAGGTGGGAGGTGTTTTAATATAATTTATTTCACCTCTCCGTGATAATGTATATATTCGTAACTTTAAAATGAGTTAAAATATTATTTAATTAATTTTTATGTTGTTTTTATTTGTTTGAATTACACTTTATTTATTTTTACATTCATTTTTACAAATACAGACTTTAATCAAAACAACATTTTGTATATATATATATTTGGTTAAATAATACTGTGAAACAATAAATAAGTTTTATAAATTAAACATAAATTGATTAAAATATGTTATAAATATATATTTAACATCTGTTTTAAACACTTTCTAAAATATGTTGGCGGAAACCATTAGCTGTACACTACTGAATTAACGAGATGTGACATGCGTATGTGCTTTGAAATACACTCCACGTAGAGGTAAAGGGGTGCATTCGTTAATATTTCATACGAATTTTATATAAACCAAATGCGGATTATTTTTAATGTTCAAATTTAAATTAATAAAATGCTAATTTTTCGCTCTTTCGAGGTTTGTAATTGTTTATGTTGGTTAAAGTTTGTCGCATACCATATTAGACGTCATAATTATTAATACTTTGCTGCTCATACAATGTGCTCTCACGCGTGCTTATATCACAATACACTTTTTAACTATTAATATTAATCATTTGCCATACAAACACGAATAAAATTATCTTACTTGCGTGACCAAAATAGTTGAAAGCTTGTATATAAATGAATAAAATCGGTTTACTTCAATATCCTGTTGTTTTATATACATCTGCACCTACGAGTTATATAGTTAGTTGAGTCTTACTTGTATGGCCATACCTAGGAGGGGTGCTTTGGAGGCTAACCCCACAAACCCCCTCCTTTTACATCACCTATACCCAACCACAGCCTCAAAAGTATTATTAATAATTTATTTTTATATTCCTCTTCAATGACTAGGCTAACATCTTATTTGAATGTTTTAACATTCCCAACGCTTTAATCTCCTATTTTGTTTGTAATTACTTTAAATTGCTTCAAGAGGTATTTAGTGTTAACGATTCATAGACATCTCTTTTAGTGGACTTCAACATGGGTCACCGCAGGTAAAAACACCCACTTACAACTTAGCCATTTAAAACAAAGTAGCTGGCAAGTGTCAAGATATTTAAATATTGAGATAGTACGGCGAAATAGATGTGTAGCTACGTTAACTTAATTGTATATAAGCGATACACCACAGTTGTGAAATCGTGAAGGACAATTTTTCACTTCCAAATGTGTTGTTTCCTTTATCATCTGTAAGGATTTGGGTTCTCAATAAACTTATACTGTTTCAATAACTACAACTCATCCCAACTCATACTTTCCCACTCACCCATGTCTACACCTTTATTTTTTATTAAAAAATTTGGGAAATTTCAAACTTTGACTTTCTGGCTGTTTCAAACTTTTAAATTCAATAATGCTGCCGTGGATTGAATTGGGGCGCAAAAGGGTAATAAGGGTATCTACCATACCTGCAAGCATCAGGAAGAGGACTATAAGCGACCCTCGGCCTAGTTAGAATAGGGTAGGGGGCTGCCCGAGGTCTAGCAGCATAAGGATACATTTTCGGCTTAGCATCAACAGGATAAGGTGCAACTTCCGGCTTCGCAACAAGGCAGGGAGCGTTGCGCGGAACATCCTCGGTTACCTCCGTGGCGACAACTTCAGGAAGGGCGACGTCCCAGCTGGCAGAAGTGGAAGCTCCTGCCTCTGAGCCCGATGCCCTGTTGACGCCGCTTATTCGGGTTTGAGAGTTGCGCATGTTAAAAGATTGCGTATTATGCACGGTGTGGTACGCCTGGTCACAACCGTAGCCCCGCTGGTAGGCGTGAGCGCTAGTGTCTGTGGAAATAACAGTACCCAGGCCCGACAGAAACAGTGTCGCTACCTGAAACGCACAAGAAAGCTTTAAGGCATAGACTCCTGCTAACGTAACGAGCTTACACAAAATTTTTAATGATGTAAAAACATCGTATCCAAGAGGCAAGGGGGTAGGGTTCTAACACCCTCCTCCCGAAATGACAAACAAAATATTGCATCAATAATAATGCAGAGTTAAAAAAAGGGATATAAATTACTTTCTTATATAATGAGTAATGTTGGATAAAATCTGGAAACAATGATTTTCTGAGGAGTGTCGTCAATTTGTATTACTGTCGAAAGAGCTTTGTTATTGTTAAGACCAGGATGGCCCAATGTTTTTCATCCCAAGGACCGAATCTGATTAGCAGTGTGCACCGTGGGCAGAAAATATATTTAATAATCCCATCAACTTAGGACTACAAACAACACCCAATAAGCAATTACTTTAATACGTTAGAGGGGTCTACTTAGGATTGTATTAAAAAAATTGCTGGTAGGATCTTTCCAACTTTACTCCCCCAAAAATGTATTTTTCTCCCAAAAAGTATTATGAAATATGCACACACACTTTCACAAAACAACTAGCATTATAAATGTAAGGGAGTCAAACCGGAACTAGAACCGAAATTAACGGCTATTTTTAAGGAACAGGAACCCTAAAAATAATTTTCTTAAGAAACAAAACCGGAATTGGAATCGAAATATATTTATATCCATAAAAGTTATTACAGTATCTAACCATGAATAGTTCATTTTTAAAATTACATTCCAAGCCCTTCTTATTTTAACTCAATTTTACTGGGAAATACTCTATTTTTCCTTGTATATGGAATTTTTGCTTAGGTAGGACGTATTTATTTTTCTAGGAAGATTATAAAAGTGTCAATGTGCACTTAGCACTAAGCACTAATGAGGGATGATTATTGTCACGTTTTGTAGGGTTTTAATAATTTTACTCTCTAGGTCAGGGGTTCTCAAACTGTGCGTTGCGAAGCCCTGGGGCGTTGCGGCTATAAGGAAAAACGAAAACTTATAACTCATAATGAAATGCAACATGCAAAATGATTGAATAAATCATACCAGAAATCACATACTTTTTACTGTGAAAGTTTTCCTACGTTATACAAGTTTATACAAGAAAACCAAATGTACGAGATGCTATTAAGTACTTAACTGAAATCTGTGATATATATATATATCCAAACTCCATGTCCAATTCGATAGATATTTTCCTCCAAAACAGATGAACAGAAGTGAGTTACAGACATGTTTACAGAAAATCCACTATCAACCCTCATTACTGTTGAGCAGGAACATCTAATAGACATTTCTTCAATCTCCACACCAAAAATGACATTCTCTCCCGGGACTTTGTCACAATTTTGGAACAGGGTGGCAAAGGAGTACTCAGAACTGGGTAAGAAAGCCGTGAGAGTAGTTCTACCTTTTGCCTCACCCTGCCTTTGTGAGGAAGAATTTTCAGCCCTGGCAGTAATAAAATCCAGATATAGAAGCAAAGCTAAGGTTGAGAAGGAGATCCATGGAACTGTATCGAACATTGTCCCCAGATTCAATATTTTGTGTGACGAGGAACAAGCTCGACCATCCCATTAAGACACAAATACATGTGTTAGGTAATTTCTAAAATTACTGTAAAAATCCAAATGAAGAGTTCTACCATTGTGAAAGACATTCATTCTTTTGTTGCTGTTTGTATGAAGAGTCGCATAACACGTCAAATGTGTTTGTTCTTCCAGAACAGGCTTTGTGTAAGAATGTGACTAGTGAAAAAGTGAAATTGGAATTATAAAATACAGGATGAGATGTTTCGCCATTATGTACAGGAGCATCGCACGAAAAATCTGACATGTGAAGGTCTGCACAGTCTCAAAATGTTTGGGAACCTCTGCTCCAGGTCAAAAGCTTAGGAGATGTATTCGGCCCTGAGTGACAGTCAACATGTCTAAACGGGACCCCAATTATTACACCAGTTAAATACAAAGTAATGACATAAAAGTATAAGTATATTCCTTTTTTATGTGGTGTTTGTCTGGGCAGTTTACAGGGAGGAGTAAAAGGTAGAGGGGCGGGGGTACGGGGTTGAAATGCCGCGAATTGCTTATCTTTTCACTCTCTGCCTTCAAATATTAAATTATAATTAAAGTAATCCAGAGAATGTGTTAATTGTGTGCATTGCAAAATATATCTTGGTTTGATTAATAGATAATGGTTTAATAAATTTGATAGATGGAGGGAAGTTAATATTATCCAGAAAAGAATTTCTTTAAGTATGACAGGGACATAGAGATATTTTTAAAAACAAATCAACTAAAATCATATTCACAAGCTCCTTATCTTTACAAAATGGCAATTAGCTAGTTTGGCTGCACCAAACTAACATTAAATAATTCAATTTGTACGTTTTAACAATTGGAGATACAAATTAGAAAAAAGTGTTTAGAGCTATTGATTTGAAAATGAGATTAAACTATTTTTAAAGATGATAGCTATTCTGAATATTCTTTTGAGATGTGCCAGATAAACACGAATAAAACCATCTCTTTACAAATAATAAATAAATTGTGCAAGTATTTAACTTCAAAAATTTAGAAAATTCTTTGAATTTATTTAATATAACTAACTTTTATTTTACCTGTTTCAATAGCCTTATGGTCTAAGGCGTCACTTGTGTTAGACTAGACTGCCGATGACAGGGAAATCGGGGCTCGAATCCCAATTGGGTGTACTGAGGGCGATTTTTCCCAAATGAATTTTTACTCTCCCTTCACGAAAATGTGGGTACATTTCCTCTAAATGCAACCTTCTTCAAAACAAACTCACTATCATAATTATTACATATGCGTACAACCTGGAAAGGTATTAAGAGCCTGTGCTAAACATTAATTAAAATAACCGGAACCTAAGTATGAACAGAAAAGGACAGGAACTTTTATTTTTTTATTGTCGGAACCTTAAAATGTTTATTTGCAGAACCAGAACCGAAACCATAACAGATAAATATTTCGGTTTGACTCCTTGAATATATATTTATACATATTTTTATTAATAAAATAAAATATGCATGGTAAACTTCAATCATGATATTTTTATTTGGATCATATAAGCTATTTAACATCTGCCACCGAGGGTTTCCCTTTAATTCTCCTCTAGGATACTGTGAAACCACATTTTCAGTGAGTATGGGCTGCATTTGGGACGCAAGTAAGGCCACAATGGTTTAGACCATAAGCCCACTTTAATGTTAGTGTTAAATTTTCATAAACATCAGCATGAGGAGATTGGTGATCGAATCCCAATTAGGTGTACTGAGGCTAATTTTCCTAAATGGTTTCCCACTTTCTACCCATGCAATTGCGAGAACATTTCCTCTAAATTCAACCTTATTTACCAATACTCCTCCCACACCCAAAATAAATCCCTAGATACGATCTTGTGTATAAAACTTCAACCAAATGGAAAATTCAAAGTATGCACTAATAGGCTTGAACACAGTACATATAAATTAGAAAATTTTAAAATTCGTAGGGTTGTCACAACTAATAAATTAATTAATTTCAATCAAGCAGCACCATTGATTACAGCATTCTCGATCTTCATTGTTTTTTGTTTTTTAAAATTGGCCAGCAAAGTTTTAAAACGCATTTTTACAGTAGGGGTGTGACGTGTGTTCAAGGTCCAATCTTGAATGTGTATTTTCCACATTATTTTTTCAAAAGAAGAATCATGAAATAATCTGATTTTCGTATGAAGGGCTCTTTAGTAGAGCTCAGCTAGTACTCGTATTTCGAGCTTTGAGCCGAGCTCGATATCAATGATCAAAGCTCGTAGTCGAGATCGAAAGTTTTGTAGGCTCATCACTTTCGAGTTTCCTCTTAATGTACGCGTACCAATAATAATTTTTGAAAATGCAATGTTAAATAAAGGCTATCTAATTTATATGTTATCGGCAGTTTAATTTATAAATCATTTGGTAACTTAAGAAATTGTTATAATTAATATCAAAGTTCACATTAATAACGTAGTAGAGATCTTTAACTACTTCTGACTGGTAGACTAACTTAACTAATGTTATCGTCCATTTTGAAATTTGAATTATCCTCGATTGAAGTTGTATTGCTACGATAAACCAATGAAAATAAAAATAGCTAAGTAGATCACTAATTCTTGAAAAATTATTATTTTTACTATTTTTACATTATCCATTTATTAAATTATAATTTCAGTTATATTAAAAATTTAACACTGAGAATAAATATTGATTGTTTTCGAATCTAAGATACTTGGTTGTATTAATACATTAAACTACAAAACTACCATTCGTTTATATTTAATTATAGAATTATGTTGGTTAACATGTTTAAAATCAATGTTCGTCAGCATCGCAATAAATATTTTACCAAACTTACCACCTTTAAATAAAAAATAAGCAGTTACTATTCCATACTGTCAGCTAGAAATATTATTTTAAGCATCTTATTCTTCATTTTAAAGTATGAACATAAATTTATAAATTATAAATTGACATTGAAATAAATTTTTAATGCGATCATTTCTTGTGAAAGCCCACATAAGGCTCATGCTCTAAGGCGCATATAGGAATGGAATTGGAACCGAAGAAGTGATCATGCGCGATTATTACATTAGAGACTATTAAACGAAATACGAAGCATTTCACATTTATTATTTATTATTAATTCAGCGATCATAGACCCTTAATATCGCGCGTTGCTTTGACAAGTTTCCTCCATCTTGGTCGGTCTAGTGCCTCTCTCCTCCAATCTCTGGCTACCCCCAGCCGGGTTAGGTCTTTTTCCAGCTCATCCCGCCATCGCAAATTAGGTCTTCCAAGGGGGCGCGTTTTTCTCGGTATTCCTTCCATCACTTCTCTGGGCATTGCATCTTCAGGCATCCTTGCCACATGACCAGCCCACTGGATTCGTCTACTTCTCAAGATGTTCGTGATTTAGCACCCACCTATTGCGACTTCTTCGTATGTCCTCTGTCTCCACCCTCCACTTTCTTCGACGGGCCCGAGTATTTGCCGCATCACCCTCCTCTTGAAGATGTCGCGCTTGTCTCGATCGGTCTTCCTTGCTGTCCAGGTTTCAAAGCCGTAGAGTACAATAGGACGAAATATGGTGTTGTAAATATTGACCTTTGATTGTTTCGACAGAGCTTTTTATCTCATCGTACTCCGTAGGCTGAAGGGGGACCTGTTTCCTGATTGGATCCTCTCCTTTATGTCATAGTCCCCTCCATTACGTCTGGTAAATCACGCTGCGAGGTATTTGAATATGTCCCCTGATTTGAAACTCGTCTCGCCTGGGGGTAGTGGGTGATGGTCTTGCTCCACCCTTGACATAAGCATATATTCTGTTTTATCTTCATTGAGATACAGTTCCACTTCTGCGGCGTGTTGCGTGACAGCTTCTGTAATCTGCTTCAATTATTCCTTGTCTTGGCTCATCAACGCGATGTCATCTGCGTAGGCTTGCCATTTGTGTCGGCCGTTCAACAGTACACCCTTACACTGTGGGTTATCTGATTACACATTTCTAGATGCTTGTAATCTTTAGGTTTTCTGGATATTAAAACTACGGAGGTTTATTTTGTGGAAATATTAGCTAATTTAAACGTCAATTATATTGACTTTTTACTTTCTCTCGACACCTCGGAGTGAAAGTACTGTGATCGTCAAACAGTTTAAATTCGAGATTTTAATATATGCTGGCGTTTCATGAAATCCTGAAACCAAAAATGTTGTTTTCGCAATGCCGTCTGTCTGTAGCTCGGGTTAGAGCCTAAGCTGTTTTACAGATTTGATTATAATTGGTTATCTGGGATGTTTATAAGGTTCCCCCGAGAGTATTTCAGAATTAGATGTCTAACCTTAAATTTAAGGGTAGTTTACTGAAGGGCAAAAAGAGAATAAATCGATTTCCTCAAAACTCACTAAAACGATTTTGATTAAATGTTATATCTAGACACTATTTTTATAAATCAGATGGCAATTCTCATTTTCTCATGAAAATGACTTTGATGGTACTTTAGATGGTGGAAATTTCAAATTTTCATCATTTTTCCACAACTATTTGAGATACGAAATATCTTATCATTTTATAATTATAGTACTATTAAAGATATTAAAATTTTATTTGGGGTATATTTTTTACTAAACCAATGGTTTCTGAACCATAATCAGATATATATATACACACTTCTTAATTAAGGTCTTAGAAATGAATTTGATTCTTATACTCTTTGGTGGACAAAGATGTTTCTCTTTTCTTAATGTTCTATAACAGTGTTCTTAGCTGTTCTTAATACCTTAGAGTAAGTAAGAGTATTATCTAATTTATGATCTTTGGTGCAGTGTTTCTACAAAAATGTATAGGCCTATTATTTTTTTTCAGAAATCTTACGAGTTTTTAATGAAATGTATATTTTAAGCAGGGCCGGATCAAGAAATTTGGGGGCCGGGGCCCCACATTTTGCAAGTGGCCCCGGGTAGTACAAATATATATATGAACTTCTCAAACAAAATTAAAATCATGGTCACAATTATGTATTATTTAATAATCAAACAGAAAATAAACAGTATTTTGAAAGCTGAGTTTAGATATATTTGATATATGTATGAATATTTTTTTCTTTAACATAATAAAATAATTTAAATAATAATAATAATAATAGAAAAATACTTGCCAAATCATAAAATATATTTACAATGTTTACAAAGGTTTTACAAAATCTAAATTTTAAAATGTCATTGTTAACACAACTCACAAAGGGACTTAAGCTTGATTTTTTTTTACGAAAACTCTGACACAACTTGATCAAAGATAACCGACGTGTTATGTTACTTTGAATTGATAAAGTAACTGAAGAATTTAGCTTATTTTCATCCAACACAGAACGGAGTCTATTTTTCAAATAGGGTTTCAGTCACGGAATGGTGGGGGAAGCGAGCAGCCCATTGCTAACCATTCTCCTGTGGCGTGCATTCCCCAATCTAGACCCGACATTTCTCCCTCCAAGTGTCACCGCCTACTGGCAGTCTTATTATATTTTGTTAGTTTCAAATATTTCAGCTAAATAATTGAATCAATAAAACCTTTAATGAGCGGGGTATTCTTGGGGGCCCCTTCAGGCTCGGGGCCCCACCGGACCAACCCTTAATCCGGTCCTGATTTTAAGATAAAAGCGAAATAAAATAAAGTTTTCGTGGTGCACCGTACCATTTATTTGGTTAGTGTTATAGTTATTGTAATGTCTTTAAAGACATGAGTGTTGAAACCAATTTGAATATTTGTTATATTATATTTTTATTTGAGTGTTGTAAGTATTTTTTAATAATGTTTTTTAAAGTGTTAATTATAATTTTAAAAAACCCACAAAATTTCAATTTTTTTAAAACTTTTTCAAAAGTATTTTTTAATTTAAAGTATGAGTGTCATTCTTATTTTTTAAACATGTGCTGTTTTCATATATAATTTTAAAATCTTCCAATTTAAAGATGTGGTATTTACATTTTATGTTTGTTTTGACTGGTGACATATTAAATATACTATTTTACTTTTAAAATAAGCAAGGTGACCTGGCGGTCTAGGGGTAGGGTGTCAGACTTCTGGGCTGGGGGTCCTGGGTTGAATCCTCAGACCCGACACAGACTTATCTGAATGTCAAACCCTTCTTTCACCTCTGACAAGAAGTGTATTAATCACAACTTGTGAATGTGGGGAATGCCAGGCCTCCACCATGGTTCGGATCCTACGTTAAGCTGTAGGTCCTCCATTTAATTTCTCAATCACCCTATCATTACAAATTACCATAAGTGCTTATAACCCAAACGGGTAGTAAGACGCGGTGCTAATAATAATATAATAATAATAATAATAATAATAATAAACTAATATTGATTTTAATATTTTAAAACTATGAGTACATTCGAACTCGGGAGCTTTTTGAAGTATTCAACTCGAACGTAAAAACCCAAGATCACCAATTAATAAAAAAAGTCTATTTGATCTATCAAAAGTTATAGTTGCAGTTTGTATGAGTTGATGTATGAATACGTGAAAGTAGATCTATACACCGATTTTGATAGGAATAAACATGTGAAAGGTATTTTTTTCTACTAGAATACTTATACATAACATTTTATCTCGCTGTCAGTTTAGGCCCTTCCTATGACCCTTGGATTTTAACCAAAGTTGATAAAACTGCTTGCACGCCTGACTCTGACTCTGGAGGCTGGGCTTCAATCTTGACCGAATACACACTCCCTATCTTTCAGTAAATGGTTCATTAAAAATACCTTCTTTTTTTTTACGAAATGACAAAACGTAGTGTGTTATTTTATGAACGGAAAATAAAATATTCTACCAGCTCTACTAAAAGAAATAATTGTTTGGCGGTATATATTTAAGATGAGTTCAACCATTTTAAAAATAGCCCTCTATTAAAGTAACTAAGGGCTAAGGAAACTTATCTCATTTACACATCGACTCGCCGTAATGTGATCCCCAACTGTCATATTTGACAAAGATGCATCTTAAATTGCATCTCATACTAAGATAAAAATTACTTTCATTTAATTCTAAAAGGTTTAACTTACTGTGAATCTCATTTATTAGGTGCATATTATAATACACACACACATACATACAAAGGTATGGTATAACGAACTCATTTTATTGGTTGTGGACAATAATGGCTTACCACTTCCGAAGACAGGAACGTTTCTATTAGTTTTGAGTAACATCACTTGTGAAATTGTGATATAGATTATCTTTAGAAGTCTAACATACCTTTAGCATAATCATTTCTGTAGAGCGTGGCTGACCCCAACAACAGTGCAGCAACGAACAGGCGGAGAAAGAATGCGATAGTCTATAAATAAGTCAAATATTATATACCTTCGCTCGGGGGTCTAAAAACTAGACGGCAAATAAATAATGTATTGACTGCGTGGTCACGTTTTGACCAGATGATATAGCATAACATGGATTTTTTTATATGCTTCTTTAGTTGTTAATTTGACGTAAATGTTTTATTTTTAGATGATATTCTGATACATTGTACAATTTTGAGAAGATATACAAGCCCTCCAAGTTTGATTATTCATGCAAGTGTGTATTGTAATACAATACAGGCACGTGGTTGATTACGTCAACAATGAGGTCTTGAGGCTTACTTCAAGAATAGGTGACATTGAAATTCAAAGCCTGCAAGTTCAAGTTATTCGTGTGTCAGCATTCACAAGGTCGGGTTAAATGAAGCTTGTTGGTAATGTTTGACAACACATATTTCTTTCTCATACCTTTAGTTAGTTTTAGTTCTAGTCAAAATAAATACTCATATGATACCAGTAAGCTAGGTTCATTAACAGATTAAGAAAACCAATTTTGTTTTCAAATAACAGTTAAGATATTAGTAGTCTACATGGTGTATATCCCATCAGCTCAGGCTATTAATTTACGTAGCTTGTTTTAGTAGCCCGGAAGTACGTCACGGGTGTCTTCCGGAGTTTCATCATCCAACCACACTTTCAAAGAGACTTTCCGGAGGTTTACATAATCATCAGCAAAGAGGTAAACAAACCCTTGCAGTCCAGGTACAAAACTAAGATGTAACTCCACAGTTAATTATTGTGATATATATTTCAATTATTAATATGAACACATGCGAGTAATAATGTTTAAATAGGACTCTTACACCGACCGAGAGATACAGTCCCAGAGATGGCACACAAGTTAAGACTAATGCTTGGTCAGATACCAATAAGTGGACTTACATGTAAAGTATTTGGTGTGAGGGATCGAACCCAAGGCTATATTATTTGTTCGTTTAATGAATGATATTAAGACTGAGGGAATAGTGGCCCCGGTACTTGAAAAACCAAGAAAAATATTTTATCTTACAGAAAAGGTTAAAAAA